>WFAB01001939.1:0-70368 GCA_018977245.1 Lethenteron camtschaticum
CAGGACGGTTCGTTGCGGTTTTGCGTTGACTTCCGGCGTCTTAATAAAATTTCGGTTGCCGACGCATACCCGCTCCCTCGGATGGATGAAACGCTTGACGCCTTGGCGGGAGCGCGATTCTTTTCCACACTCGATTTACTTTCGGGATTCTGGCAGCTTCCTCTGGATGATGAGTCTAAGCCTAAAACTGCTTTTCGTACACCGCACGGCTTGTTTCAATTCAACAGGTTCCGATGGGCTTGCACTCAGCGCCGGCAACTTTCCAGCGTTTAATGGAATTGGTTTTGGCTGGACTGCAATGGGAGTCGTGCCTCATTTATTTGATGACGTTATCGTCTTTAGTAAAACTTTTGATGAGCATCTCCAGAGGTTGCGGGCAGTTTTCCTAAAGATGCGGGCTGCTAATTTGAAATTTAAGCCCCAAAAATGCCATTTGTTGCGTGATTCGGTGCGTTATTTGGGGCACATCGTGGGACGCTCAGGTATTGCTACCGATCCCGCCAAAAACGCAGTGTGTCAGCTCCTGGCCGACTCCCACCACAGTGGGAGAGGTCAGGAGTTTTATTGGGTTCGCGTCGTATTATCGACGGTTTGTTGCTGATTTGCAACGATCGCTAAACCCCTGCACGCTCTAACATCTAAAGGGGTTCGTTTCCACTGGGTCAAGAGGAGAGGCTGCGTTCCGCTCCTCGGGACGCCCTGGTGAAAGCCCCTCCTTGATCTACCCTGATTTTCGAAACCCTTTTTGCTCGACACCGATGCGAGCAACACGGGTATTGGGGGTGTGCTTTCCCAGGTGGTTGATGGCGTTAACGGGTGGTCGCAATACGGTAGTCGGGTGTTGTCTCCTGCGGAGCAGAGATATTGTGTTACCCGTAGAGAACTGTTGGCAATTGTTTTTTTCATCCAACAGTACCGCCCATATCTGTACGGCGCATTTCACCGTCCGCACAGATCATGCGGCACTACAGTATGCCCTGCGGGTTCAACAACCATCGGGACAGTTGTCTCGATGGTTGGAGGTTCTCCAGGATTTTGATTTTGAGACCACTTACCGTAAGGGCGTTCGCCATACCAACGCGGACGCTCTGTCACGCATGCCAACCGCCTCGGAATGTGCATGCCTCCTGGGGTCGGGACGTTGCAGACCTTCAGGGGACGCATCGGTCCCGATCCTGGCAGCCACCGACGACGACGAGCCACTGGCTGATAACTCAATCGAACAACAGGGAAGGGATTCCCTGTTGGGGTTGCCCGTCACTGAGTGGGGGCGCCTCCAAATGGAGGACACCTCCTCCTCGGGTGGCGTCGTCGCGTCGGGGGTGCTGGCCGGGTGAAAGGTGATTCGGGTGCATGGGAAATGGTACAGGGTCTGCTCATGCATTGGGACGCAAAATCACAGCGACATCGGCTGGTCGTCCCTTCGGAGTTGCGAGGCAAAGTGGTGTGGGCCGCGCATGAGCGCCTGTTACATCTGGGACTCTAAAGACCCTTGCACTGATACAGTTGGATTTTTTTTTGGCCTGGTATGACAAAGGATGTGGGGGATCTTTTGAGTTCATGCCCGCGGTGTGCGCAGCGGAAACCGCCGGCGCGGGAGTCTAACCCGCCTTTGCAATCAATCAAGGTGTCCAGAATAAATGAGCTGGTCGCACTGGACATCTTGGGCCCATTTCCCGCCACCCCCAGGGGCAATAAGTATTTGCTGACAGGAGTCGAGTATTTTACACGCTGGCCCATGGCCTGGCCCCTTGCCAACCAGTCGGCAGCAGCCATCGTGGACGCCTTTGTTCAGGGATACGTCCTGGACAAAGGTGCCCCGAACGGCTGCTGACCGACCAGGGTAAAATTTTTCCAGCAAATTACTTAAACAAGTTTGTGACCTCTTAGGCACAAAGAAAATTCGGACCTCCCCGTATCACCCACAGACTGACGGAATGGTCGAGCGCCTGCATCGCACCATTTCGTCAATGATGGCACAGCAGGTCTCAGATTCCCAGACTGATTGGGACCTGCATATTCAGGGGGTCTTGGCAGCATACCGGATGGCACCCCATGCAGCTACGGGGTTTTCCCCCTTTACCTTATGTACGGTCGCGAACCCGACCCGCCTGTTCGCGCCCAGCTGCAGATCCCCGACCAGCAAGGAAAAACTAAATTGGCTGACCACGTCAAATTTAATTTGGCTAAATTAACAGAGGCGCGGGATGCTGCGAGGTTAAACTCGGACCTCCGTCAAAAGGCGAACGAGCGCCTCAGGTTGGGTCGGGCGCATGTCATACAATGGAAACCGGGGGACAGGGCATGGCTGCACTGTCCCCAAGTACCCTGGCTACCTCCCCAAAGCTGGCGCGGCCGTGGCGGGGGCCTGTGGAAGTGGTCGAGGTCCTGCGACACAGTGCGTGCGCATTCGTTGGGGGAAGCGGCGATGGTTCGTGCACCCCTCTCGGTTGAAACCTTTCGTCGCGGCACACAAACCACTTCACACATGCATGGCCAGACGTGTGGGGGGTCGACCGACTCACTAGGTCCGTCTCCACCGCGCTCACCTAATGCCTTGCCGGCCGTGCCACCTCCAGGTGCATCGGGACTGACGGGCTCACGCCCGGCCACCCCTTCTGGGGATACCAACAGTCACGAGGCGTCAGAGGAGGCCCCGCTCCCGGACGGACGATTGCCACCTGACGGTCCGCCACCCGGGGTTTCCCCGTGTGAGGGGCCCGCCGCAAGGACACGCGCAAAAATGCGCAGACTGTTGTGAAACCGCAAGGACACGCGCAAAAATGCGCAGACTGTTGAGGAACCGCAAGATTTGTATATATGTTGTGTTCAGTGTGTGTTGTGTGGGGGGGGGTGTTCCTGCCCATTGCATTCACGTACGTTGGGCTCACCTGCTGTTGTGTGCATTGTGGCTTCGCTACAAATTGTATATAGCTTGTTCTTACGGTATCCGTATTTATTCAGGGGGGGTGCGTCGGATTGTTCCCTTTCAGGGTTGAGGGTTTTGTTGTTGTCATTTTCGTTGTTGTTGTTGTTACTGTTGGTTCCTTCAAGTTAGCGTTAAAAACGTTTTTTTAAGGCACACGCGGGGATCCAGGAGTTAAATAACCTTTATTGAAAGTTGTTGCAGCCGGGACGGCTGCGAGCTGTACAGGGGGGGTGATGTAGGGCTGTTACAGAGGGTCTGTTTGTGTAGGGCTGTTTACATAGGGGCTAACGGAAACAGACACAGTGGGCGGGTCTCCGTGAGCACACGGGGTGGTGCCCGCAACGACGTCCGTACTGGACGGCGTGAGGGGGTTTCGATCCTCTAACGGGGTATAAAAAGGGTTGAGCCAGAGAGCTCGGGGCTCAGTCTTAGAGTAGTTAAGAGAAGAGAGAAGACCGGCCAGATAGGCCCTGGACTCCCCCTGGGACGCCGCCCTTGTAAGGGCAGTGCAGGCTGGAGCCAGTGGCGTGGTCCCGGAACCAGAGTCAGACCTCTGGGATTCCGGTACCGTAGCCCGACTAACCAGTGTCGGGCCAGACAGCCTCCCCTAGCCCGTTAGCGGAGGACTCAGCTAGGAAGGCTAGCTAGGGGTGAATTCCCAGTTGTACGGGTGAGGGGCGATACATCCCTCTAGTACTGTAAGCCCTTTGTGTAAATAAATACGTGTGCCTTACCCCGCTGTCCACGCGTCTTCAACAACACTTCACTTGCATCCCACTGGATTTTTGCACACAGCGTTGGTGTACGGTGTTTTTTCTGCAATATTTTTTCTGTCTTTTCTTGGATTTTCTGTTTGCACTTAGTCACATATTCACTTTAAGATGTTTTTTTTGTTCATGTTTTTGTTTTTTGTTTGTTGCGGTTGCACCCGATTCAAGAGCTGAATGGCTCACAGGGCTATACCTAATAAATGAACTTGAACTTGAGCGGCGCAACGGGAACGAGGGCGAGTTCGAGCAACGTCACCGCGCACAAGCGTGGTGACGTCATCGCGCACAAGCGGGTGACGTCATCGCGCACAAGCGCGGTGACGTCACCACGCAAACCGTACGCGCTGGTTACNCCGTCGCGCGCTCGGCGTTCGCGGACACGCAAGCGATGACGTCAACGCGCGCAGATGCCCGAGCGCGATGACGTCATCACGCACATTCGTCGTTACGCGATGACGTCATCACGCCGCGACGAACACGGGGGAGAGGAGGTAGGGAATGAGACGGAGGCCGTGAGGGAGACACGGGGGGGGGGGCACCGTGACACGGAGACACGGGGGGGCACGGGGGGCACGGGGGGCACGGGGGGCACGGGGGGGCACAGGGGGCACTGTGAGGGAGACACGGGGGGGCACGGGGGGCACAGGGGGGCACTGTGAGGGAGACACGGGGGGGGGCACGGGGGCACGGGGGGGGCACAGGGGGGCACGGGGGGGGGCACAGGGGGGCACTGTGAGGGAGACACGGGGGGGGTGGCACCGTGACACGGGGCACGGGGAGGGCACGGGGGGGCACGGGGGGGCACAGGGGGGCACTGAGGGAGACACGGGGGGTGGCACCGTGACACGGGGCACGGGGGGGCACGGGGGGGGCACAGGGGGGCACGGGGGGGGCACTGTGAGGGAGACACGGGGGGGTGGCACCGTGACACGGGGGCACNGGGGGGGGCACGGGGGGGAGGCACTGTGAGGGAGACACTGTGAGGGAGACACGGGGGGGTGGGTGGCACCGTGACACGGGGGCACGGGGGAGCCTCCCTCCTCTCCACCAATCAAGTCCCTGACGCGTACCCCCTCCCCCTGCCTGGAGGGGTGAGGCGGGCGGGTTGCAGGGTCCATCGCCACCGTGGCCAGGCAGCGATGCTGCCTCACTCACTCACTGCCTGGCCGCCGCCGCTGCTGCCGCCGCTGCTGCTGCTGCTGGACCTCAGCTTGCGCTGTGCACAGTCTCGGGCCGCGCACCGCGGGCGGCCTGAGGTTTGGAGGCCCCCTGACAGTCCGAGGCCCCGCGGCACTGCCCCAGTGGCCCGGTCCATAATCCAGCCTTGGTGATGCAGGTGAGTGTGGCTGCGTAAACTACACAAATACAATGATCCCCCCCCGCCTTTACCGGACTGTTGGGGCAAGTGCTGTTCGCCAGCGCTCTTGAAGGCAGTCACCGTGACACACGTGGTGGTGGTGGGTGGCCAACGCCACGCCCGGCCGCCTTTGTCTCCCTAGTGGCGATGTTTACTACACTGCCACCAAGTACTCATTTGAGGCTGAGTCGACCTAGGGGAGGCCCATGACCGGTTCAGATAATCGTCACTGGTGGTGGCCGTGAGCGGGAATTGGGTCGCCAGGTTCGTAGCGCAGCGTAGCGCTGACACTACCGGGATGTGCCATCAAACACTCCACAATTGGTGATGGGGCAGTTGTGGGAGAGAGTGGAGAGTTTTCCATATGAAGAGGAGTATTGTGGGTGTCCAATGAGGGGGCGAGCGGAAGGAGGTGCGAATGGGTTACGCAAGGCCTTTCGGATGGCTCTTGCGAGAAGTGGGTGGGGCCAAGAGAGAGGGAGCCGGGAGTGGGGGGGCCAAGAGAGAGGAGGAGCCGGGAGTGGGTGGGGCCAGAGAGAGAGGAGGAGCCGGGAGTGGGTGGGGCCAAGAGAGAGAGGAGGAGCCGGAGTGGGTGGGGGGAGAGAGAGGAGGGGAGAGAGGGAGGAGCGTGGGTGGGGCCAAGAGAGGAGGAGGAGCCGGGAGTGGGTGGGGCCAAGAGAGAGAGGAGGACCGGGAGTGGGTGGGGCCAAGAGAGAGGAGGAGCCGGGAGTGGGTGGGGCCAAGAGAGAGGAGGAGGCGGGAGTGGGTGGGGCAAGAGAGAGGAGGAGCCGGGAGTGGGTGGGGCAAGAGAGAGGAGGAGCCGGGAGTGGTGGGGCAAGAGAGAGGGAGGAGCCGGGATGGGTGGGCAGAGAGGAGAGGAGGAGCCGGGAGTGGGTGGGGCCAAGAGAGAGGAGGAGCCGGGAGTGGGTGGGGCCAAGAGAGAGGAGGAGCCGGAGTGGGTGGGGCCAAGAGAGAGAGAGGACGGGAGTGGGGGGGCAAGAGAGAGAGGAGGAGCGGGAGTGGGGGGCCAAGAGAGAGGAGGAGCCGGGAGTGGGTGGGGCCAAGAGAGAGGAGGAGGAGCCGGGAGTGGGTGGGGCCAAGAGAGAGGAGGAGCCGGGAGTGGGTGGGGCCAAGAGAGAGGAGGAGCCGGGAGTGGGTGGGGCCAAGAGAGAGAGGAGGAGCCGGGAGTGGGTGGGGCCAAGAGAGAGGAGGAGCCGGGAGTGGGTGGGGCCAAGAGAGAGAGGAGCCGGGAGTGGGTGGGGCCAAGAGAGGGAGGAGCCGGGAGTGGGTGGGGCCAAGAGAGAGAGGAGGACCCGGGAGTGGGTGGGCAAGAGAGAGNGAGGAGGAGCGGGAGTGGGTGGGGCCAAGAGAGAGAGGAGGACCCGGGAGTGGGTGGGGCCAAGAGAGAGGAGGAGCCGGGAGTGGGTGGGGCCAAGAGAGAGAGGAGGAGCCGGGAGTGGGTGGGGCCAAGAGAGAGAGGAGCCGGGAGTGGGTGGGGCCAAGAGAGAGAGGAGGAGCCGGAGTGGGTGGGGCCAAGAGAGAGGAGGAGGAGCCGGGAGTGGGTGGGCCAAGAGAGAGAGGAGGACCCGGGAGTGGGTGGGGCCAAGAGAGGAGGAGGAGCCGGGAGTGGGTGGGGCCAAGAGAGGAGGAGGAGCCGGGAGTGGGTGGGGCCAAGAGAGAGAGAGGAGGAGCCGGGAGTGGGTGGGGCCAAGAGAGAGGAGGAGCCGGGAGTGGGTGGGGCCAAGAGAGGAGGAGGAGCCGGGAGTGGGTGGGGCCANGAGAGAGAGGAGGACCCGGGAGTGGGTGGGGCCAAGAGAGAGAGAGGAGGAGCCGGGAGTGGGTGGGGCCAAGAGAGAGAGGAGACCCGGGAGTGGGTGGGGCCAAGAGGAGGAGGAGCCGGGAGTGGGTGGGGCCAAGAGAGAGGAGGAGCCGGGAGTGGGTGGGGCCAAGAGAGAGGAGGAGCCGGGAGTGGGTGGGGCCAGAGAGAGGAGGAGCGGGAGTGGGTGGGGCCAAGAGAGAGGAGGAGCCGGGAGTGGGTGGGGCCAAGAGAGGAGGAGGAGCCGGGAGTGGGTGGGGCCAAGAGAGAGGAGGAGCCGGGAGTGGGTGGGCCAAGAGAGAGAGGAGGAGCCGGGAGTGGGTGGGGCCAAGAGAGGAGGAGGAGCCGGGAGTGGGTGGGGCCAAGAGAGAGAGGAGGACCCGGGAGTGGGTGGGGCCAAGAGAGAGAGGAGGAGCCGGGAGTGGGTGGGGCCAAGAGAGAGGAGGAGCCGGGAGTGGGTGGGGCCAAGAGAGAGAGGAGGAGCCGGGAGTGGGTGGGGCCAAGAGAGAGAGGAGGAGCCGGGAGTGGTGGGGCCAAGAGAGAGAGGAGGAGCCGGGAGTGGGTGGGGCCAAGAGAGAGAGGAGGACCCGGGAGTGGGTGGGGCCAAGAGAGAGGAGGAGGAGCCGGGAGTGGGTGGGGCCAAGAGAGAGGAGGAGCCGGGAGTGGGTGGGGCCAAGAGAGAGGAGGAGCCGGGAGTGGGTGGGGCCAAGAGAGAGGAGGAGGACCCGGGAGTGGGTGGGGCCAAGAGAGAGAGGAGGACCCGGGAGTGGGTGGGGCCAAGAGAGAGGAGGAGGAGCCGGGAGTGGGTGGGGCCAAGAGAGAGAGGAGGAGCCGGCCAAAGAGGTCTTCAGGGGTACCCCAAGGCAGGGGCGGGGTCGTCGTCGTTGGGGACCAGGGCAAGGATCGGCTGGAAGAGGGCCTCTCCTCGTCGCGGAGCGGTGTTGGCTTACACTCCGCTCCGGGCAGACGAGTGAGAGAGCCAAATGCATAGCCGGGGTAGGATCTTCAGAGTTACCAAGTGTCCGGGTTAAGGACCGATATTGACCGCACCTACACGGGTGTGAGTGTAGGATGCCGAGTGTGGAAGTGGTTTCATAAACGGCAGCAGCCCTTGCAGTGTTCCTCGCCTCCGCGTGGTTCTACAGCACAACACAATCATGGGCACTGTGCTCAGGACCAGCTCCGGTTTGACAGCAGAGGTCTCATACTCTTAGGTTAAAATTAAAATTAATAAAAGTAAAATAAAAATCACGACGTTTCGGAGGCAACACAAGCTTCGTCACAAGGCACGACGAAAAGTCAGACCCCCTCAAAAATGACGTCACAAAGCTCTCCCCCCCCCCCAAAAAAAAAAAATGCTTCAAATCGCTTTAAACTATTGGCATTGCAGTGCGTATTTAATGTGGCGCTGCACTCTGATGTTGCAGGAGAAAACATTTATTAAAAAGTCTACTTAATTAAGTAGAACGTGTTGGCAATTTTTTTAAATTTGCGCATTTTGATGTGACGTCACATTTATCAACCCC
The DNA here is from genome assembly GCA_018977245.1 of Lethenteron camtschaticum. Classification (NCBI taxonomy): domain Eukaryota; kingdom Metazoa; phylum Chordata; class Hyperoartia; order Petromyzontiformes; family Petromyzontidae; genus Lethenteron; species Lethenteron camtschaticum. Next base: position 8,399 of record WFAB01001939.1, read on the forward strand.
CCCCCCCTCGTCACAAATGTCTGACCCACCCCCCTCTAGGTGCGTGACGTCATTTATGGACGTCCCCATATAGTCAGCCGTGGTGGTCACCACCCTAAGTTGTTAGTGCTAACAGTTACTCAGTGGTGTTAATTAGTAAACGTGTTGCCTCCAAGACCAAGTGTGCGCATGAACTCACGACAATTGCCACTGCGGAGACAAACGCAGCCGGGCGTGGTGCAGCCCCCTCGTGTGCCACAGGGGTGAGAGCCACGCCGCACCACAAATCCGGCGATTCCCGCTCACGGCCAACACCAGCAATATCGATTATCCGAACAAGTTCCACTGGGAAATACGGTGGTGTGGGTGATGGCCACCCACCCCACCCCCGCTGTTGCTGCTGCTGCTGCTGCAGCTGCAGCTGCTGCTGCTGCTGCAGCAGCTGCTGCTGCTGCAGCTGCTGCTGCTGCTGCCAATGTCTTTGCTCTCCCTCAGGTACGCCCCGTGCACCATGTGGATGCTCCGCCTTACCCGTGGCGAACTCTGGCCCGTTCCGTGGTGGCCGTGAGAAGGGGGCCGCCATGGGCCCCCAAAACCCGGGGCCCTCGCTTTGCTCACCTGCAGACCAAGAGACACCTACCTGGGTAACATTGGACCAGCATTTGATATTATAGCCTGCATTGACACAGTTCAAATTCATAGCCTGCATTAGCACTGTCAGAAAACATACAATGGATTTCACATTTTAAGTCGATTTTGCGTGACCAGGTGAGAGAATATTCCCCGTGTCCCCATCTCCCCGTGTCCCCATCTCCCCCTGTCCCCCTGTCCCATCTCCCATCTCCCCCTGTCCCCATCTCCCCATCTCCCCCTGTCCCCATCTCCCCTGTCCCCATCTCCCCTGTCCCATCTCCCCCTGTCCCCATCTCCCCTGTCCCCATCTCCCATCTCCCCTGTCCCCATCTCCCCCTGTCCCCATCTCCCCCTGTCCCATCTCCCCCTGTCCCATCTCCCCATCTCCCCTGTCCCCATCTCCCCCTGTCCCCATCTCTCCCTGTCCCCCTGTCCCCATCTCCCCCTGTCCCCATCTCCCCCTGTCCCATCTCCCCTGTCCCATCTCCCCCTGTCCCCATCTCCCCCTGTCCCCATCTCCCCCTGTCCCCCTGTCCCCATCTCCCCATCTCCCCGTGTCCCATCTCCCCCTGTCCCCATCTCCCCCTGTCCCCATCTCCCCCTGTCCCCATCTCCCCCTGTCCCCATCTCCCCATCTCCCCCTGTCCCCATCTCCCCTGTCCCCATCTCTCCCTGTCCCCCTGTCCCCATCTCCCCTGTCCCCATCTCCCCCTGTCCCCATCTCCCCCTGTCCCATCTCCCCCTGTCCCATCTCCCCTGTCCCCATCTCCCCCTGTCCCCATCTCCCCCTGTCCCCATCTCCCCATCTCCCCCTGTCCCCATCTCCCCATCTCCCCCTGTCCCCCTGTCCCCATCTCCCCTTGTCTTCATCTCCCCGTGTTCCCATCTCCCCATGTCCCCATCTCCCCCTGTCCCCATCTCCCCATCTCCCCTGTCCCCATCTCCCCTGTCCCATCTCCCCTGTCCCCATCTCCCCTGTCCCCATCTCCCCATCTCCCCTGTCCCCATCTCCCCTGTCCCCATCTCCCCTGTCCCCATCTCCCCATCTCCCCCTGTCTTTATCTCTCCGTGTTCCCATCTCCCCATCTCCCCCTGTCCCCATCTCCCCTGTCCCCATCTCCCCATCTCCCCCTGTCCCCATCTCCCCATCTCCCCTTGTCCCCTGTCCCCATCTCCCGTGTCCCCATCTCCCCTGTCCCATCTCCCGTGTCCCCATCTCCCCTGTCCACATCTCGCCCTGTCCCCATCTCCCCATCTCCCCTGTCCCCATTTCCCCCTGTCCCCATCTCCCCCTGTCCCCATCTCCCCTGTCCCCATCTCCCCATCTCCCCCTGTCCCCATCTCCCCCTGTCCCCATCTCCCCTGTCCCCATCTCCCCCTGTCCACATCTCGCCCTGTCCCCATCTCCCCATCTCCCCCTGTCCCCATCTCCCCTGTCCCCATCTCCCCCTGTCCCCATCTCCCCTGTCCCCATCTCCCCCTGTCCCCATCTCCCCATCTCCCCTGTCCCCATCTCCCCTGTCCCCATCTCCCCCTGTCCCCATTTCCCCTGTCCCCATCTCCCCCTGTCCCCATCTCCCCTGTCCCATCTCCCCTGTCCCCATCTCCCCATCTCCCCTGTCCCCATCTCCCCCTGTCCCCATCTCCCCTGTCCCCATCTCCCCTGTCCCCATCTCCCCATCTCCCCCTGTCCCCATCTCCCCTGTCCCCATCTCCCCGTGTCCCCATCTCCCCCTGTCCACATCTCGCCCTGTCCCCATCTCCCCATCTCCCCCTGTCCCCATCTCCCCCTGTCCCCATTTCCCCTGTCCCCATCTCCCCCTGTCCCCATCTCCCCTGTCCCCATCTCCCCGTGTCCCCATCTCCCCCTGTCCCCATCTCCCCCTGTCCCCATCTCCCCCTGTCCCCATCTCCCCATCTCCCCCTGTCCCCATCTCCCCTGTCCCCGTGTCCCCTGTGCAGAGCTGGTATTTGGGTCTCCCCAAAACCCAACGACGCAGAACCGGGGGTGCGAAGAGCCGGTGAGGAGACGGTGGTGAGCGGCGGCGGCGGTGAGGAGGGTGAGGTGGTGAGCGTGGACTACGTGTGGCTGCGCGACCACTGCCGTGCGCATGGCTCCAGCGTGCGCGTGGACACGGGGCAGCGCCTGCTGGATACCGCCTCCATCCCCTGGACGTGCGGCCTCGGGAAGCATGCGTGCACGGGGACACCCTCACCATCACGTGTACGTGTGTGTGTGTACACGTGCGTGTACACGCAGGTGTTTGTGTACACGTGCGTGTAGTAGACACACTTTTACACGTGTACGCTCACCACCGTGTACGCTCACCACCGTGTACACACACCGCGTACGCTCACCCCTGTGTACGCTTACCCCGTATGTGCGTAGGGCTGGACGGCCACGTGAGTGAGTACGCGGGGTCGTGGCTTTTGAACTCCAGTGGTGAGCGTCAGCGGCACTCGCTCACCCAGCCTAACTTTCACCTGTGGGACTGGCTCACCCTGCAGAGACTCGCTCACCACGACCCGGGTACGGCTCGCTCACCCGCCAGGCTCACACAGCCACTCACTCACTAGGCCACTCGCCATGCCACTCACTCAACCAGCCACTCACCACGCCACTCACCCACCATGCCACTCACCCAGCCACTCACTCACCATGCCACTCACCACTCCACTCACTCACCCAGCCACTCGCCCACCATGCCACTCACCCACCATGCCACTCGCCCACCATGCCACTCACCCACCACCCTACTCACTCACCCAGCCACTCACCCCAGCCACTCACTCACCCCAGCCACTCACTTAGCCTCACATGCACCACACCACTCACCCAGCCACTCACCCACCATGCCGCTCACCCACCATGCCACTCACCCAGCCACTCACCCACCATGCCGCTCACCCACCACTCCACTCACCCAGCCACTCACTCACCCCAGCCACTCACCCACCATGCCGCTCACCCACCATGCCACTCACCCACCACTCCACTCACTCACCCAGCCACTCACCCACCATGCCACTCACCCAGCCACTCACCCACCATGCCGCTCACCCACCATGCCGCTCACCCACCACTCCACTCACTCACCCAGCCACTCATGCACGTCCCCCACCCAGCGGTGCTGCTGGGTGAGCGCTGTGCGGCGGTGCTGGGCTGTGAGGACGCTCTGCGCCGGGTGCTGCACCGCCTCTTGCTGCTCGGCTTTGCCGTCGTGAGGGAGACGCCCCCACCATGGACGCCACGCGAGCAGTGGCAGAGCGCCTCTCATTCATCCGGTACCAACACCACCAACACCACCAACACCACCAGCACCACCACCAGCACCGCCACCACCAACACCACCAACACCACCAGCACCACCAGCACCACCACCAGCACCGCCACCACCAACACCACCAACACCACCAACACCACCAGCACCACCACCAGCACCGCCACCACCAACACCACCAACACCACCAGCACCACCACCAGCACCGCCACCACCAACACCACCAACACCACCAGCACCGCCACCACCAACACCACCAACACCACCAGCACCACCACCAGCACCGCCACCACCAGCACCACCAACACCAGCACCGCCACCACCAGCACCACCAACACCAACACCACCAACACTAACACCACCAGCACCAACACTAATGCCACCAACACCGCTACCAGCACCGCCACCACCACCATCATCAACACTGCCATTAACATCAACACCGGGCTACATGACCCAGCCAACGCAGCCTTGCCTGCCGGAGGAGCTCACCGATGGGACTTTGTCCAGATCTTTCAAGGATTTGCAAGCTCTCACACAATCCAGCCTGGTTAAACCCAGGATGGATCATGGGCAGGCCAGCCTAAATGTTTCTTATCGGCGAAGATGTTCTATTAGGGGGGTACACATTTCGCAAGCGTAGAGAAGGCAGGTCATGACCGTGGTTGAGAAGCCCCAAAACTTTGTGTGGAGCGACAGACCAGGTAGCTTCCACACAGCGTTACGCAGCCGATGAAAACTCTCCACTACCTCCACAACTGCCCCATCACTAAAGGAGAGTTGAGGGGGTGGAGTGTTTGATAACACAAAATATCCAGGCAGACGCTTAGTTTTGGTGGGGCTGATGGTAAGGCCCACCTCTTAGTGACACGCTCCAGGTTCAGCAGCAGCGCCTCCAACTCATCCTCTGAGTGAGCAGCAATTACCAGGTCATCGGCATACATAACATGGTTGACCAATAGGGAGCCATCCCTTGACTACACACAATCATCGATCAACCTCCCATTGTACCTGTACCAGATGGAGATTCCTCCAGTACAGCCATCGAAGGCTTCACAAACTACGTGGTTGAAATAGATGTTAAATTACGTGGAAGCCAGAGGACATCCCTGTCGGCACCCCAAGGTGAACAGGGAATGGTTCTGACTCCCGGCCACGTAGTTTTACCCGGGCCTGCTCACCACTATGAAGGTTCTTAATGAGCGTGCGCAAAGGGTCAGGGACTCCGAAAACACGAAGAACAACCAGAGTCCAGGCCTACTGATGGTATCATAGGCCTTGACCAGGTCAATAAAGCAGAGATGTAGGTCTTGTGGGAATTCCCTACACCTCTGTTCACACCACCACCGCCATTACCAACACCGCCACCAGCAATACCCCAAGACATCTCATAATCTTCCTGCTGCCGCTGCAGCCAGTGACAATGTGGTGATGGTGCCGGGGAGCAGTGATGATGGTTGCGGTGTTGGTGGGAGTGGTGTTCGTATACTTGATGGTTGTGGTTTTTGTGGTGGTTGCTAGGGAGACGGTGTTAGGCTGCATGTATGAGTGGTATTGATGGTTGCAGTGGTGGTGGTTGTGATCGTTGTACTCGTGATGGTGGTGGTTGTGATGGTAGTAGTTGTGGTAGGGGTGATTGTAATTGTGGTGGTTGTGGTTGTATTGATTATGGTGGTGGTGGTAGTTGTGGTAGTTGTGGTGGTTCTGGCGGTTACTAGGGAGACGGTGTTTGGCCGCATGTGGGAGTTCTCTGCGGACGGTGAGCGGAGCGACACGGCCTACACCGCGGAGTCTCTGGACCGCCACACGGACACCACCTACCTGCACGAGCCCGCCAGGTACCCACCAAGACACCACCTACCTGCACGAGCCCCCCAGGTACTCACCAAGACACCACCTACCTGCACGAGCCCCCAGGTACTCACCAAGACACCACCTACCTGCACGAGCCCGCCAGGTACCCACCAAGACACCACCTACCTGCACGAGCCCCCAGGTACCCACCAAGACACCACCTACCTGCACGAGCCCGCCAGGTACCCACCAAGACACCACCTACCTGCACGAGCCCCCCAGGTACCCACCAAGACACCACCTACCTGCACGAGCCCGCCAGGTACCCACCAAGACACCACCTACCTGCACGAGCCCGCCAGGTACCCACCAAGACACCACCTACCTGCACGAGCCCCCAGGTACTCACCAAGACACCACCTACCTGCACGAGCCCCCCAGGTACTCACCAAGACACCACCTACCTGCACGAGCCCGCCAGGTACCCACCAAGACACCACCTACCTGCACGAGCCCCAGGTACCCACCAAGACACCACCTACCTGCACGAGCCCGCCAGGTACCCACCAAGACACCACCTACCTGCACGAGCCCCCAGGTACCCACCAAGACACCACCTACCTGCACGAGCCCGCCAGGTACCCACCAAGACACCACCTACCTGCACGAGCCCGCCAGGTACCCACCAAGACACCACCTACCTGCACGAGCCCGCCAGGTACCCACCAAGTCACCACCTACCTGCACGAGCCCGCCAGGTACCCACCAAGTCACCACCTACCTGCACGAGCCCGCCAGGTACCCACCAAGACACCACCTACCTGCACGAGCCCGCCAGGTACTCACCAAGACACCACCTACCTGCACGAGCCCGCCAGGTACCCACCAAGACACCACCTACCTGCACGAGCCCCCAGGTACTCACCAAGACACCACCTACCTGCACGAGCCCCCAGGTACTCACCAAGACACCACCTACCTGCACGAGCCCGCCAGGTACCCACCAAGACACCACCTACCTGCACGAGCCCCCCAGGTACCCACCAAGACACCACCTACCTGCACGAGCCCCCAGGTACTCACCAAGACACCACCTACCTGCACGAGCCCCCCAGGTACCCACCAAGACACCACCTACCTGCACGAGCCCCCCAGGTACCCACCAAGACACCACCTACCTGCACGAGCCCCCAGGTACCCACCAAGACACCATCTACCTGCACGAGCCCCCCAGGTACCCACCAAGACACCACCTACCTGCACGAGCCCCCAGGTACCCACCAAGACACCACCTACCTGCACGAGCCCCCCAGGTACCCACCAAGACACCACCTACCTGCACGAGCCCCCCAGGTACCCACCAAGACACCACCTACCTGCACGAGCCCCCCAGGTACCCACCAAGACACCACCTACCTGCACGAGCCCCCAGGTACCCACCAAGACACCACCTACCTGCACGATCTTGCTGGCGCCACCATCACCACTGCTGCCCAACCCCAGGGTGCAGGTGTTCCACGTGCCCCCCCCCCAGGGTGCAGGTGTTCCACGTGCCCCCCCCCCAGGGTGCAGGTGTTCCACGTGCCCCCCCCCAGGGTGCAGTGTTCCACGTGCCCCCCCCCAGGGTGCAGGTGTTCCACGTGNCCCCCCCCCAGGGTGCAGGTGTTCCACGTGCCCCCCCCCCCAGGGTGCAGGTGTTCCACGTGCCCCCCCCCTCAGGGTGCAAGTGTTCCACGTGCCCCCCCCTCAGGTGCAGGTGTTCCACGTGCCCCCCCCCAGGGTGCAGGTGTTCCACGTGCCCCCCCCCTCAGGGTGCAAGTGTTCCACGTGCCCCCCCCCTCAGGGTGCAGGTGTTCCACGTGNCCCCCCCCCAGGGTGCAAGTGTTCCACGTGCCCCCCCCTCAGGGTGCAGGTGTTCCACGTGCCCCCCCCCTCAGGGTGCAAGTGTTCCACGTGCCCCCCCCTCAGGGTGCAGGTGTTCCACGTGCCCCCCCCTCAGGGTGCAGGTGTTCCACGTGCCCCCCCCCCCAGGGTGCAGGTGTTCTACGTGNCCCCCCCCCAGGGTGCAGGTGTTCCACGTGCCCCCCGCCCAGGGTGCAGGTGTTCCACGTGCCCCCCTCCCAGGGTGCAAGTGTTCCACGTGCCCCCCCCCCAGGGTGCAGGTGTTCCACGTGCCCCCCCCCAGGGTGCAGGTGTTCCACGTGCCCCCCCCCCAGGGTGCAGGTGTTCCACGTGCCCCCCCCCCAGGGTGCAGGTGTTCCACGTGCCCCCCCCCTCAGGGTGCAGTGTTCCACGTGCCCCCCCCCCCCCAGGGTGCAGGTGTTCCACGTGCCCCCCCCCCCCAGGGTGCAGGTGTTCCACGTGCCCCCCCCCCCAGGGTGCAGGTATTCCACGTGCCCCCCCCCCCCCAGGGTGCAGGTGTTCCACGTGCCCCCCCCCTCAGGGTGCAGGTGTTCCACGTGCCCCCCCCTCAGGGTGCAGGTGTTCCACGTGCCCCCCCCCTCAGGGTGCAGGTGTTCCACGTGCCCCCCCCCAGGGTGCAGGTGTTCCACGTGCCCCCCCTCAGGGTGCAGGTGTTCCACGTGNCCCCCCCCCTCAGGGTGCAGGTGTTCCACGTGCCCCCCCCCCCAGGGTGCAGGTGTTCCACGTGCCCCCCCCTCAGGGTGCAAGTGTTCCACGTGCCCCCCCCCCAGGGTGCAGGTGTTCCACGTGCCCCCCCCCAGGGTGCAGTGTTCCACGTGCCCCCCCCCAGGGTGCAAGTGTTCCACGTGCCCCCCCCCAGGGTGCAGGTGTTCCACGTGNCCCCCCCCCCTCAGGGTGCAGGTGTTCCACGTGCCCCCCCCCTCAGGGTGCAAGTGTTCCACGTGCCCCCCCCCCAGGGTGCAGGTGTTCCACGTGCCCCCCCCCCCCTCAGGGTGCAGGTGTTCCACGTGCCCCCCCCCCCAGGGTGCAGGTGTTCCACGTGNCCCCCCCCCCTCAGGGTGCAAGTGTTCCACGTGCCCCCCCCCCAGGGTGCAAGTGTTCCACGTGCCCCCCCCCCCTCAGGGTGCAGGTGTTCCACGTGCCCCCCCCCCCTCAGGGTGCAGTGTTCCACGTGCCCCCCCCCCCAGGGTGCAGGTGTTCCACGTGCCCCCCCCCCAGGGTGCAGGTGTTCCACGTGCCCCCCCCCCTCAGGGTGCAGGTGTTCCACGTGCCCCCCCCCCAGGGTGCAGGTGTTCCACGTGCCCCCCCCCCAGGGTGCAGGTGTTCCACGTGCCCCCCCCCCAGGGTGCAGTGTTCCACGTGCCCCCCCCCCTCAGGGTGCAGGTGTTCCACGTGNCCCCCCCCCCCAGGGTGCAGGTGTTCCACGTGCCCCCCCCCTCAGGGTGCAGTGTTCCACGTGCCCCCCCCCCAGGGTGCAGGTGTTCCACGTGCCCCCCCCCAGGGTGCAGGTGTTCCACGTGCCCCCCCCCCAGGGTGCAAGTGTTCCACGTGCCCCCCCCCCAGGGTGCAAGTGTTCCACGTGCCCCCCCCCAGGGTGCAAGTGTTCCACGTGCCCCCCCCCTCAGGGTGCAAGTGTTCCACGTGCCCCCCCCCCAGGGTGCAGGTGTTCCACGTGCCCCCCCCCCAGGGTGCAAGTGTTCCACGTGCCCCCCCCCCAGGGTGCAAGTGTTCCACGTGCCCCCCCCCCAGGGTGCAGTGTTCCACGTGCCCCCCCCCCAGGGTGCAGGTGTTCCACGTGCCCCCCCCCCCAGGGTGCAAGTGTTCCACGTGCCCCCCCCCCAGGGTGCAAGTGTTCCACGTGNCCCCCCCCCAGGGTGCAGGTGTTCCACGTGCCCCCCCCCCAGGGTGCAAGTGTTCCACGTGCCCCCCCCCAGGGTGCAAGTGTTCCACGTGCCCCCCCCCCCAGGGTGCAGGTGTTCCACGTGCCCCCCCCCCCAGGGTGCAGTGTTCCACGTGCCCCCCCCCCAGGGTGCAGTGTTCCACGTGCCCCCCCCAGGGTGCAAGTGTTCCACGTGCCCCCCCCCCCAGGGTGCAAGTGTTCCACGTGCCCCCCCCCAGGGTGCAGGTGTTCCACGTGCCCCCCCCCCAGGGTGCAAGTGTTCCACGTGCCCCCCCCCAGGGTGCAAGTGTTCCACGTGCCCCCCCCCCAGGGTGCAGTGTTCCACGTGCCCCCCCCCAGGGTGCAAGTGTTCCACGTGCCCCCCCCCCAGGGTGCAAGTGTTCCACGTGCCCCCCCCCCAGGGTGCAGTGTTCCACGTTCCCCCCCCCAGGGTGCAAGTGTTCCACGTGCCCCCCCCCCAGGGTGCAAGTGTTCCACGTGCCCCCCCCCCAGGGTGCAAGTGTTCCACGTGCCCCCCCCCTCAGGGTGCAAGTGTTCCACGTGCCCCCCCCCAGGGTGCAAGTGTTCCACGTGCCCCCCCCCCAGGGTGCAGGTGTTCCACGTGCCCCCCCCCTCAGGGTGCAGTGTTCCACGTGCCCCCCCCCCAGGGTGCAGGTGTTCCACGTGCCCCCCCCCTCAGGGTGCAGGTGTTCCACGTGCCCCCCCCTCAGGGTGCAGGTGTTCCACGTGCCCCCCCCTCAGGGTGCAAGTGTTCCACGTGCCCCCCCCCCCCAGGGTGCAGGTGTTCCACGTGCCCCCCCCCTCAGGGTGCAGGTGTTCCACGTGCCCCCCCCTCAGGGTGCAGGTGTTCCACGTGCTGCACAGCGCGGACGAGGGGGCCGTACGCTGCTGGTGGACGGCTTCAGGGCGGCGTGGAGGTTGCGCCGCCGCCGTCCAGACGCCTTCGCGTTGCTGGCGCGCGTCCCGGTCACGCACCAGTTCAGCGAGGGCGGAGACGCCGGGGAGGGGACGACGCCGGGGGAGGGTACGCTGCTGGAGGAGGGGACGACGCCGGGGGCGCCGGCACCGGCACCTGCTGCGTGCCACGCACACCGTCATCGGCACCACGCCCACCGCCACCGGGGAGCACGGGGAGCTCCTCATGATGCGGTGAGCGGAGTTGGGAGGGGGACGAGGGGAGGGGACCTGGGTGGGGGGACCTGGGTGGGGGAGAGCTGTGTGGGTTGGGTGGCAGTGGGGCGGCTGCGTGGAGATAAGGGGAGGGGGCAGGGGGGTGGCCTGAGACCTGGGGTGGGCTGGAGGAGGGGGTTGGAAGGGAGGGGGCTGGGGGGGGCTAGAGGGGAGGGGGAAGTGGCAGCAAGGGGGGGGGGGGCGAGGGACTTCAATGGGAGGAGTCTTTGAGGCAAACCTCTCCCTGCCCCGATGCTGCCCCAACACTGACACTGCCCCCACCCCCTCCCTTGCTCCCATCACCAACACTGCAGTTACCCCTAGCAACGTGACCTCTACCCCGTGACCACCGCCCCCGTGACCCTCCCCCATGTCCCACCCCCCCCATGTCCACCCCCTTGACCACTCCCGTGACCACCTCTGTGACCCCCCCCACCCGTGACCCCCCGTGACCACCTCCATGACCCCCCCCCCGTGCCCCCCGTGCCCCCCACCCACCAGCTACAATAACTACGATCGCGTGTCGCTGGCTGTGAGTGGGCACGAGGAGGCTCGCCGCTGGTACCGCGCCCACCGCCACCTCACCGCGCTGCTACGGCAACCCAGCACAGAGGCCTGGTTCCAGCTGCAGCCTGGCACGGTGAGAGCCGGCACCAGCTCCCTGTGGTGCTGCTGGCGGTGAAGGTGGTGAAGGTGCCGGTGGTTGTACACACTGAGACCCACAGATTAGTACAGTTAGCTACGTAAGGTCCAAAAGAAGTTCACACATACATAAAGAGACCCAGAGACACCCAGACTCATAGAGAACCATAGAGCAGCACAGTTGGCTATGTATGGTGCGAAAGAAGTTCAAAGTACATTCACAGAGACTTCAGGAAGGGACCGTTGTCCGTGGGCGGCTTGCAGGTGCTGCTGATAGACAACTGGCGCGTGCTGCACGGGCGCGAGGCCTTCGTGGGGCCGCGCCGCGTCTGCGGCTGCTACCTGCCCCACGACGACCTCATGGACACCGCTCGTCGCCTCGGCCTGCTTGTCTAGCCACACCCTGCACCGTGGCCCCAGGGGAGGCCTGGAGGAGGCCCAGGTGTGACCCCCAGGAGAGATAATTAAATCTCGGGCCAGATGATGTGAGAGAGAGACAAAACTCCACATAACAGCATGCATGTCACGGTCGGGAATCGAAACCCAAAGGCCAATAAGTTTGAAGGACATGCATATCTACATTGTCATTATCATATCATAAAAGTTTGTTTGGTTGGCTACGTACTTTGCGAAAAAAGTTCTAAAAGAATGATTTTACCTGTTATGGTTAAAGCAGGAGATGTCAACCCATATTTATACCTTTTCGAGGCATTAACTACAGACGTATTTGTTGAAAACATGAACAGACATGCTTTGATGATAATAATGTGATATGCATAGTCTTTGAATCTGATTGGCCTACACTGAGAGACAGCAGCTTCTTCATGGCCTTTCTTGTGTCGTGGGTTCTAATCAGGCGCACACCAAGACTTGGAGGCAACAGGTTTATTCACTAACACAACCAACGCTCTCAAAGTTCCAAGGTTAACTATGTACATTACGGGTTAACTACGTTAGGTGGTGGCCACCACCCCTAACCACTTGAACGGAATCGCTATACGGTCGAACCCGAACAGCCGACACGCCCTCGGGTCGTCGTGTGCGGAGACTGAAGAGCGAGGATCGAAGAAGGCGGCTTCATTCCCGGGTCGAGCAGCCACGCCCCTCTCCTGAGACGGCACGCCCCCTTCTCGATCCTTCGCGGAGGCTCTGGGTCCACATCACGTGGCCCGCTCACCCCCTCCTGGGGTCCCCGTGCCCCCTCGTCCAGCCACGTAGGTTCACGCAGGCTGTCACGTCCTGACCTCCGTGACATCCGGAACCTGCCCTCGAGTGAGCCCCTTAACGTAAGACACCCACTGGTGCCCCTGAGCGGCACCACGCATACAGTACCACTCTTGACTCGGTACCGTTGCTACACGGCATTGAGACCATTTACGTCACTACATCTGCACCAGCAGTGTGAGTAGACCGGGGAACGTCAACAGGCGGACAGCACAAAGGTCAATGCAAGTATCAGGGCATTAATAGCTCAGGGTCGAGCAGTTCTATATATCTGGGATATATTTTTAGCAGTATCCAAAATGATGAACAATAAGAATAGGGTTTTAACTTGACTTAAAGCTTTCGTGACTGCAGGAATTTATATCCTTTGGGTCTCGATTTAAAGCTTTCGTGACTGCAGGGATTCATCTTCTTGGTTCTTTCGGTAAAGTCATGTAGAAGGAAAATAATAAAGATAAAACATAATAAAATCCCAGCATAAATAGTCGCTCCAAGCCTGGGGCGTGCCATTCAGACTCTGTCTCCTTGACAGACCTGTTCTCCAGCTGAAGATGGCTGCTTGCGTTGTGGCCGAAACGTCGTGAGAATTATTTTATTATGTTTTATCTTTATTATTTTCCTTCTACGTGACTTTACTGAAAGAACCAAGAAGATGAATCCTTTGGGGCTTTCAGTAGTCATGTAGATAAGTTCAATTTTTTTTTTAAATAAACAAAAAACCACGACGTTTCGATCGCAACACAAACGACCACTGGCTATCAACAAAGATTCGTTCATGAAGCCATCTATATATTTTGACACCGACACAATTTCAACCGAGAGGATGGGAACAAACTCGGCAATCATTGGAAGGACGTCATCGACCAGTTTAAGTCATAACTGGCTGTGATGTTTCCATCTTGGGTGCACCAAAAGTTGTTAATTTCTCCAGGGCTTATGCGCTTACCCTTCTCTTGAGTCTCCGATTTCACATTAACGTCACCATCTCCGCTTGAAGTTGGGCATACTGCAAGTACGACAAGTTGTTAATTTCCCACATTAACAGAACCATCTCCACTTGTGCTGCCCCAGAGCCCTTGTTGGGCGCACTGCAAGTTGAAACTTGGGCTACGCCCGTCTTAAACCTTTAAAAACAGCTTCACTTTGGGAGCTTTCCCCGCTTTTTTAGACGCTTTTATTTAACTCACTCTGTTGTTGTTGTTGTCGTATCTTCAAATCTTGTAACTCAATTTTAACCCACTTCCCAATGTGGTATCGACTGCAAACTTTGTATACTTATGTCATACTGATGACAATGCTATATTCTATCATAAAAAATAACACAATTATTTTTAAACATTCATTTTTTATGTTGTTTCGGCTTGGGTCTAATTGTCCACGCTCAACTAACGTTGGCTGTAATTGGCCACGGTCCCTTACGTTATGGCAAGCTTTGGGGCCACTTCTTGGAGTCGTGGAGTTTTGCCATTATGAGTCGGGTACATTTCATTAAAGCGTGTTTAAAAAAACTATTTTTAAATATTACTTTTCCACCTGAAGTCAGTCGCTTGTGTTGCGATCGAAACGTCGTGGTTTTTTGTTTATTTTGATTCATTTTGAACCTATCTACGTGACTATACCGAAAGAACCAGATAATATGGGCTTGAACTCTTTCTGGAAATAATAAAACCGGAATTGAGTTAAGATGTTCAAACACCAAGTAGATGCATTATTGCAACGCATCAAGGCTCTGCATTCACCACACAAGGTACTTGTGGCAAAACGTGCTCTGACAATCCATGCATTGTCTTGGAAACTGATTGGCGTACATCACTGAAACGGATTGACTCGATGCCTCACAAAAAGGGTATCTGGTGTTTGAACATCTTCACACAACTCGTGTGTCATTGCCAGAAAGAGTTAACACCTATTGTTGTTGCATCTTATTGGCTACTGGCACNAAATGTCACCATAGATAGACTTTATCGTGTTGNTTTTGTCTACTATCGGTGTTTGTGTATTGTCGTCATGTGAAAAAGAGCTTGAAAGCTCATCGGATTCCTCCTGCAGTATAAATACTGATTCTGAGATTCTGACGATGCTGTACACATGATAAACATGTATTAGAATATTTAATGAATACGAAATAACTTTTAATGACATAAAAAATGCAATAAGTTACGTGCTCGCCAATGCATTCGGTTGAAGCTTGATGACGATTAACCACTGCTGTGAACAGACAACTCTGCCAGGAATGTGTTTCTGGCTGTCCAAGGCCAGGATAAAGGAGGGTTCACGTCTGGTGGAAACTGGCCGTAAAAACCCTAAAGCCAAAACATGAAAACTCCTTGCAAACAAATGTCCCTCAGTCCCCACAGCCCTGAAGTGGGCAGAGGGTGCGGAGAGTCTCGGGACCCAATGAGCAGAAGAGGTATTCCTGAGGCACATGTCCGGCTGATCCAGGATGTGTATGGAGGAGGGACATGCACGAAGCAGCTGTGGGTGTCGGGGAGCTCTGAAGTCAAAGCGAAGCGAGGCTCCACCTGGTGCTGGACACACGAGAGAGATTCAGAGGGAGCTCTCCGTGGTGGATGTTGTTTGCAGACGATGTTGTGCTTTGCGGTGAAAGCAGAGGGATAGTGGACAATTATTTGAAGATCTGGGTGCAGAAGATTGAAGGGAATGGGTTGAGGATCAGTCGGACAAAAGACGGAGTACATGGCACATTTGAAATGAAATCATGCAGGTGGATTGCAAAATTGAAGTGACCAGTTAATGAAGACAAACGAGTTTCAGTAGCTGGGTGCAACGATGTGGGCCGATGGATCACGAGAAACGGAGATGAGAACACGCACAAGGGCTGGATGGCTGAGATTGTGAGGCATGACTGGTGTGGTGTGCGGATAAGAGGAGGTCCCAGTTTGGTTGAAGGTAAAAGTGTGTAGAGTACAGTCGTGTTTAGTAGTATATAGTGTAGTGTATAGTGTAGAGAAGTAGTGTATAGAGTTGTGTGTAG
Organism: Lethenteron camtschaticum; assembly: GCA_018977245.1. Taxonomy (NCBI): domain Eukaryota; kingdom Metazoa; phylum Chordata; class Hyperoartia; order Petromyzontiformes; family Petromyzontidae; genus Lethenteron; species Lethenteron camtschaticum. The sequence continues at coordinate 23,940 of WFAB01001939.1, forward strand.
TGTATAGTCGTGTATAGTGTAGTGTATAGTAGTGTATAGTATAGTGTAGTGAAGTAGTGTATAGTGTAGTGTATAGTAGTGTATAGTGTAGTGAAGTAGTGTATAGTGTAGTGTATAGTAGTGTATAGTGTAGTGAAGTAGTGTATAGTGTAGTGTATAGTACAATACGGTGGTGAGGCTGGTGCTGTTGTATGGGTGTTCTCGTGCTGGGGCACGAGAAAGAGGAAGGACTGAGCTATGGCAGTGACAGTGATGAGGATGTCGCGGTGGACGTTGAGGTTCACAAGGAAGGACACGGGGGTGAGACGTGAATAAGTGAGAGGAAGACTCGAGGTGGTAGAAATCACAGAGAATATGGGAGAGAGAAAAGGTGCTGGCGTGGCTCGGTCATGTTGAGAGACGACATGAAAATGTTGTGGGTCAGAAGGTGCAAGTGATGCAAGTGGAAGGAAAGCGATGAAGAGGAAGGCAGAATAGGTGGGGGGGATGGGACATGGTGGTACGAGCAGCAGAAAGAGAGATGGCGCAGGACAGGCGAGCATGCAGAAGGTTGAACAGCAGAGCGCCACACGAGTAGAACACAACGTGTGAGGAGAAGAAGAAGACTGTCGTAATCATACGTCCCGCCAGAAGCCAGGCCAACCAATGGGTCTACTCGATGCATGGATCGCTTGCCAACGAATGGACGCACTGATTAGCCCTCGATGAATTGATCCTCAAACGTGGCTGTGGGATCTGACTGCGAGCAGAACCTCTGTAGAAGAGACATAGTCAATTCAGGTTCCACGAAACCATAAATGGGCAGGGACGCCCCTTACGCGCAATGCTGCCCCTACTGCCAAATGAATATGGACAGCTGATCACACGCAGTTATTTTCCTCCAGGACAAAGAGCGTTATAACGGAACGGCAGAATAAAAGGGCAGCGCTATAAGGAGGTAGCTATCGTAGTCGGCATTAATCCACACCGTGCTTTATGGTTAAAACGTTCATAAAGTACGTATCATTGGCTACATACGGTGTGAACGAAGTTCAATATAACTATATTTTTACCGGTTGTGTTAAGATGTTCAAACACCATGTCCCTTTTTTGAAGGCATCAAGTCTCTTGCATGAAGCACACATGGCAAAACATGCAAACATGCATGCTCTGATAAGAATGCATAGATTGCCTTTGAAAGTGATTAGCCGACACCAGAGCCACAGCCTTCTCTGCGACCTTGTCTCACCACCAGTGTTCGACCAGAGAGAACAAACAACACGAAAAGGTGAACAGCACAAGGAGAATGCAATTATCAAAGCTCGCGTCAGGGACGCCACGGTAGTGAGATGTTAACGACCTCTCCTGGTATACAGGAGGTCGTGGGTCTGATTCCAACCCTGACGCCTGCTGCTGTATATTTTGAGCTTGCGTGTCTCTCCCTGTGATCGGTGGATTTTCCTCTTGGGCCCTCTGGTTTTTTACCCCCACATTTTGAATTCAGTTTTATTTATTTGGTGTTGCCCTGTGAGCCATTCGGCTCTTGAATCGGGTGCAACCGCAACAAACAAAAAACAAAAACATGACATAAAAACATGAACAAGAAAACATCTTAAAGTGACTGTGACTTTGTGCAAACAAAAAATCCAGGAAAAGACAGCAAAATATTCCACAAAAAGCACCGTACACTAACGCTGTGTGCAAAAATCCCAGTGGGATGCAAGTCAAACAACAACAACCACAAGACAACTTAGATTAAGGCCATCAGTCTTACTCCGTACTATAACAAACAAACATGGCCAAACAAAAAGACGTTTTCGAAATCACCAAAATAAAGCCATAAAAGCAATGTAACAGTGATCATAGGAACTGTGATCGAATTTTCACAATAAACGACAAACAACATGTATCACCAGACCCTGCAGCCATAGCTGGCTGCATTAGTCACTCCACAACAGCAGGAGCATATGTCAGAGTATCAAAACATTTCAATGCACCTTTAAGATCAGCACACTAAATCATAACACATCATACTTTGCAGCGGTCATCCGGAGTGATACATTTTATTTTATTTTAGGCCACTGAATAGCAGTGGCAGCTAGGGGTGTACAACTCTAGAGCAGTTTTGAGTGAAGATCTCATAGATAGTGATTCAAGTTGCAGTTTATTGGTAATAGCATTCCAGACCCTGGGGGCATCATTAGCAAAGGCCCTTCCTCCAGTATGTTTACGGCAAGTAGAATTGACGTGGGTGTAGGGAGTATCTGTCTGCTATACATCCGCACACGACGACAAGCCACTTCGCCGAGCTCTCGTTTGCGATGGCCAGGAGCCACACTGCTCAGTGGGCCTTAAACCTTCTTGTAAAATAAGTCTCTTGTCACGGAGCCACGTATTGTATCGCTTGTAGTGCTACATATAGCCAACAGATGGCATCACGTAACCACTTACACTGGTCTGCAGCCAAAATGCTTCCGAAAGAATTTAGTCCAACTTTACTAATTCTGGGTCACAGAATGAAAATGATGCTTAAAATTGTTGAGATATGCTACTGGGTCAGTATATACGACCCTCGTCTTGGGAATGGCGGAGGATAAGTGAGTTATAAAGGGAAGGGATCTCAATTTACACCAGAAATTATGAAAATACATCTGACTGAATCTATGAATAAATCTATGACTGGGTTGGGACAGGACTTGCTTTATACTCTTAGATCTTTCAGTAAAGTTACGTAGGTAAAAAATGAAATTAAAATTAATAAAAATAAAACAATAAAATCACGACGTTTCGGAGGCAACACAAGTCTCCGTCATCAGGTGGGACTGTCACAGCCAGATTTGCTGCATCAAGTGGTGCAGCAAATCTGGCTGTGACCATCGCCAAGCAGCTTGGTGAGAAGGTGACAACAGTTGGTGTGATTATTCGCAAATGGAAGAAACACAAAAGAACTGTCAATTTCCCTCGGCCTGGGGCTCCATGCAAGATCTCACCTCGTGGAGTTGCAATGATCATGAGAACGGTGAGGAATCAGCCCAGAACTACACGGGAGGATCTTGTCAATTATCTCAAGGCAGCTGGGACCATAGTCACCAAGAAAACAGTTGGTAACACACTATGCCGTGAAGGACTGAAATCCTGCAGCGCCCGCAAGGTCCCCCTGCTCAAGAAAGCACATATACATGCCCGTCTGAAGTTTGCCAATGAACATCTGAATGATTCAGAGGACAACTGGTGAAAGTGTTGTGGTCAGATGAGACCAAAATGGAGCTCTTTGGCATCAACTCAACTCGCCGTGTTTGGAGGAGGAGGAATGCTGCCTATGACCCCAAGAACACCATCCCCACCGTCAAAATATGGAGGTGGAAAAATTATGCTTTGGGGGTGTTTTTCTGCTAAGGGAACAGGATAACTTCACCGCATCAAAGGGACGATGGATGGGGCCATGTACCGTCAAATTTTGGGTGAGAACCTCCTTCCCTTAGCCAGGGCATTGAAAATGGGTCGTGGATGGGTATTCCAGCATGACAATGACCCAAAACACAAGGCCAAGGCAACAAAGGAGTGGCTCAAGAAGAAGCACATTAAGGTCCTGGAGTGGCCTAGCCAGTCTCCAGACCTTAATCTCATAGAAAATCTGTGGAGGGAGCTGAAGGTTCGAATTGCCAAACGTCAGCCTTGAAACCTTAATGACAAGGAGAAGATCTGCAAAGAGGAGTGGGACAAAATCCCTCCTGAGATGTATGCAAACCTGGTGGCCAACTACAAGGAACGTCTGACCTCTGTGATTGCCAACAAGGGGTTTGCCACCAAGTACTAAGTCATGTTTTTCAGAGGGGTGAAATACTTATTTCCCTCATTAAAATGCAAATCAATTTATATAATTTTTGACATGCGTTTTTCTGGATTTTTGTTGTTATTCTGTCTCTTACTGTACAAATAAACTTACCATTAAAATTATAGACTGATCATTTCTTTGTCAGTGGGCAAACGTACAAAATCAGCAGGGGATCAAATACTTTTTTCCCTCACTGTATGCTGCAACACCTGTGCAACACATCTTTGCCAGTGGTTGAACAGGAAAAATAAATATATGCCTTTTGCAGTGCCAATGATTTGAAGAGAGCCAACAGATCATATCGGCAATTGTTACTTCTGCATGGCGCCTCCAGTTGGGAAATGTGTTAAAGAAGAAAAAGTGGACTGTGCATTATCCAAACATTCCATCAGCTACACGCCCAGTACCCCACGGAGAAGGACTGCCGGTTCCTGATGCACCAGAATCATTCTTGTCCTGAACATCAAGGTCACATGACCCAGATTTTCTCCCATCCTCCTCCTCTGAACCACACCTCATACCACAAGGTGAACTGAAAGACCTTGTCAGGATTTGGAACTACCCAAGAGTATTGCAGAGTTGTTGGGCTCCAGGCTGCAGCAGTGGAATCTCCTGGAAGGTGATGTTAGGGTTTCCATGTTCCATGACCGTCAAAAGGATCTTGTCCCATTCTTCTTCATGGAAGGTGATCTTGTAGCCTGCAAATCGATGGTGTGATGGCAGCCCTCAACATCGTTCATGATCCAGATGAGTGGAGACTGTTCATTGATTCATTGAAGATGAGTCTTAAAGCTGTTTTTCTGCATAATGGCCATGTCTTTGCCATCAACTCTAGTTGGTCATAAAGTCCATATGAAGGAAACCTATGACAACATGAAACAACTTTTGAGGTGTATAAGCTATGACCAACATCAGTGGCAGCTTTGTGGCGATTTGAAGGTTGTTGCTTCGACAGTCATTGGAGCCTGGGAGGAAAAGTGTTCAGCATCCACCACTTGTTGAATCAAGGAAGATTTTGTTACTACCCTTACGCATCAAGTTGGGTCTCATGAAGAACTTCATCAAAGCCATGGATAAAACACAAGCAGCTTTCAAGTACCTCCGTGTAAAATGTGCAAGGTTAAGTGAAGCTAAGATAAAGGAAGGTGTCTGTGTTGGTCCTCAGATTCGTGAACTTCTTAAAGATAATGCATTTGACAGTGCACTGCGTGGCAAGGAAAAGACGGCATGGAAAGCCTTCCAGTTAGTGGCAACACATGTTATCGGAAACAACAAGGCAGACTACAGGGAGTTGGTGGAAAACCAAGGCATACAAAAGCCTTGGTTGCAACATGTCACTAAAGATACATGTTTTGCACTCTCATCCAGATGTTTTCCCACGGAACTGTGGACGAGTGAGCGAAGAGCATGGCGAGCGATGTAACCAGAACATTGCAACAATGGAGAAACTCTATCAGGGAAAATGGAGCCCATTAATTCTTGTGTAACGGGTTCCGGAGACACTTGTAGAGGTAACTTCTTTATTACAATCCAAAAGCACTCCAACACTCCAACTCTCCAACTCTCCAACAGTCCAACTCTCCAACAGTCCTGATACTCTGTTACCGCCTAGGTACTCAACCTAGGTACACCTTCTTTGGCTACGCTCTGGAACTCGCCCTCACAAGGTCGTAGAGTCGGGAGTTCCAGAGTCCCACCACTGGCTCTCACATCCCAGGGTCCTGAGATGGCTGGTCTTGGGTCTTGGGTCTTGAGCTACAACTGGCCCTGATCGTCCAGGGAGCTCCCCTTTTATGCCTAGTCCCCAACGAGGGGTGGGGCCGTGTGCGCCCCCAGATATCCCACAGAGCACACACCCCCCCCCCCCCCCCCCGTTGGTGGCACCAAGCGGCTTAAGCGCCTGGGCCGCCCGGGAACCCAACGCCTGGCGCCAAGAGGCTTAAGCGTCTGACCCGCCTGGGAACCCAGCGCCTGGTGCCAAGGGGCCCAAGCGCCTGGCCCGCCCAGGGTCCCAGAGCCCCTCCCTTCTTATGTCACTACATTACCCCCTCTACGTAGCCTCCAGCCGACCCGGCTGTCAAAAAAATACAATTGTACAATACATTATTTGTTAACCATCAGAATGAGTGTGTGACAAATCAAGAAAAAAAATGAGAAGAAAGCGCCTCTCCCCTCCTGTGGTCACGCGTATAGAAAAAAACTCCAGGCCACCGATGCAGAACAACACTGTATAACACATATATGCAGGATGAACGCACGCCCCAACCGCCCACTATACATGATGGCAAGGTGAGTAGCGACGCTTTGGAACGAGAGTTCGTGGGCGGGGGTCATGAAAATCGTTTGAGTTTGGAGCGAGTCCGAGTGGCAGGTCCATCGGTCGCGACGGAGGCAGGAGGGGACCGACGACCCGCTGTTGCGCTTGTGTCCTGGGTCGCTGATCCCGCGGGTAAGCTTGTTCCCGCTGGGTCGGCCGTGGCGGTTTCATTCCCGAGGCACCTGAGGGCGGGACAGCGGGACCTGCCCGAGAGTTAGAAGCAGCATCATCGCGGCGCGGCTCGTCAGACATGTCGCGCTCTCGGCCCCGGAGAAGTGAAGGAGGTGTGTAGGGTTGAATGTAAGGTTTTAGACGTGACGGGTGCACGAACCAACGTCGCTTGCCATGCTGGATCCTGACACACTGCGGGCGGAGAACGCGAATAATAACAACCGGGCCTCTCCAAGGCTTAAGCAGTTTTGAGGAAGTAGCCAATGGTACCTGCGGGCAGTGGAGTCAGGCACGGTCCCCTTCTACCCAAACGTGGCGGGATGTGCGGAGGTTCCGCAACCGCTCGTTGGCAAGCTGACGGGCTTCTGAGTTATTTTGAGCAGCCTCCCGGGCATCCACGAGACGACGCACATTAGCACGGATGTGGTCGGCAATCTAAGCCTTAGGTGCGGGCTGTTTAATGCGCAATTGTACGTCGATTGGGGGGCAAACCTCCCTACCATACATAAGATAGAATGGTGAGTACCCCGTGGCAGCATGGGGCGCCATTCTATAGGCGGCCAAGACACCAGGTATGTGGAGATCCCAATCAGTCTGTGACTCAGACACCTGGTGGCTTAGCATGGAGGTAAGTGTCCTATGTAATCACTCGACCATACCGTCAGTCTGGGGGTGATATGGCAAGGTGCGAATTTTGTGTGTCCCTAGCAGGTTGCACACATCCCGCAACAGGGTGGAAGAGAAATTTTTCCTTGGTCGGTCAGCAGGCATTCGGGAGCACCCTTATCCAGGACGTAGCCCTGGAAAAAGGCCTCCGTAATGGCTGCTGCAGACTGGTTGGGGAGTGGCCAGGCCATGGCCCATCGGGTAAAATATTCGACCCCAACCAAAAGGTACTTACTACCCCGAGGAGTAGCGGGAAATGGACCCAAAATATCCAATGCGACGATCTCATTGACCCGGGAAACCTTAATGGATTGGAGCGGCGGGCAGGACGGCCTAGCAGGTGGTTTCCGCCGTGCACATTCTGTGCAACCTTGCACAAGGTCAGCCACATCGTTTGCCATGCCCGGCCAGAAAAATTCCAATTGGATTTTAGCTAGTGTTTTCTGAACACCCAAGTGCAAGAGGCGACTGTGGGTTTCCCACACAAGTCGTCCCGCAGGGAGGTGGGCACCACCAATGTGTGGGATTGGGACCCCCCATCCCAATGCATGAGGACGCCTTCCCGGATGACATATGATACGGGGCCTCCCTGCCCCCTGTGACCCTCGGCATCCCTAGCGCGGCGTCTCTATTTGAGGAGGGAGACGTCTTCCATCTGAAGACGTCCCCAGTCGTCCAACCCGAGGCCCAGCAATGTGTCCTGCGGAACTTGTGTGGAGGGAGCCCCGTGGTCCCTGACCCCATCCCCGGCCGCGGCCGCAAGGGTGGGGGCGGTACCCCGTCAGGCTGCCTACAACGCCCCGCACCCAAAAAACAAGCACAGCGCCCATTGTTCGGCAGTCGCGACAACCCGTCGGCGTTCCCGTGTTGAATCCCCTTGTGGTAAATGACAGTGAACGCAAAGTCCTGGAGGATCTCGAGCCAACGCGAGAGCTGTCCAGATGGTTGGTCCACTCGCAAGGCGTATTGTAGTGCCGCATGGTCGGAGCGTACTGTGAAATGCCTGCCATACACGTATGGTCTGTACTGCTTTATGAAAAAAACGATAGCAAGCAATTCGCGGCGCGTCACGCAGTAACGTTGCTCCGCGGGCGACAGCACCCTGCTGCCATAGGCGACGACGCGCTCCACTCCATTGACAATTTGCGACAGCACCCCTCCAATTCCGGTGTTGCTGGCGTCTGTATCCAGAATGAATGGAGTGGTAAAATCTGGATAAGACAGGGTAGGAGCATCGACCAGTGCTTTTCGGACGGCATTGAACGATGCCTGTTCTAACTCTCCCCAGTGGAATTTTACCCCTTTGGCCGTTAATGCGTGGAGGGGCTTCGCGATGGATGCGAATCCCGCAACAAATCGTTGATAATATGAGGCGAAGCCGATAAACTCCGGACCTCCCCAACAGAGGTAGGAGTTGGCCATGAGCGCACGCAATTTGTCTTTTCGGGGTCCGTGGCAATTCCCGAGCGGCTGACAATATGGCCCAAGTAACGAACCGAATCCCTCATGAGGTGGCACTTTTGCGGTTTGAATTTGAGGTTAGCTGTTCGCATTTTAAGGAAAACTGCCTTCAATCGCGTGAGGTGTTCATCAAAAGTTTTGCTGAACACGATTACATCGTCGAGTAGATTAGGCAAGAATCCCACTGGAGTCCAGCGAGGACCAGCTCCATCAGGCGCTGGAACGTCGCCGGGGCCGAGTGAAGACCCATGGAAGTCTGTTGAATTGGAACAGTCCCTGCGGCGTGCGAAATGCCGTCTTTGGTTTGGATGCGTCATCAAGGGGTAGCTGCCAAAACCCCGAGAGGAGATCCAAGGTGGAGAAGTAGTGCGCACCTGCTAAGGCATTGAGCGACTCGTCCATCCTGGGAAGCGGGTAGGCGTCGGCCACAGAAATCTTATTAAGTTTCCTGAAGTCAACACAAAAGCGGAGGCTCCCGTCGTGCTTCTTAACAAGAACGATCGGTGCGCCCCATGGGCTATTTGATGGCGCAATGACATCGGCCGCCAACATATCGTTGACGGCCACCCGTACATGTTCCTTTTCGGCCGGGCTCAACCGGAATGGGTTTTGACGAATTGGAGCGGCATCACCCGTGTCGATGTGGTGGCTTAGCAATTTAGTGCAGCCAATGTGGAATTTGCTTTGACTGAAAACGTCGGCGAAATCGCTCAGCAGCGTGCGTAATTTAGCATGCTGTAATGGTGACAAATCGGCAGAAGTGGAGCAAAGCGCGTCGAGCCATCCTGTGTCAGGACCTGGCTTGGCAACGGAAGAGGACTCGCCCCCTACGTGACCCACGATCACATCTTCTGGCGGGGCTGGCGTCGCGTGAGCAAGCACCATTCCCTGACAGATAACGGCCGTTTCCAATCCCGCGTTAAGGACCTGGATAAAGGGGTCGTGGTCGCTTCGCACGAGCGTTTGTGCACACACGAGGTCCGGCACCGCTCAGCTGAACGCGAAGGCCCGATCACAGCACCCCCCATGAACGCGTCGTAGTCAAGTGGTTTACGAAACCGGAGGGAACTAACATCTGAGAGCCTGGAGGAATGTGAATTGTGCAGGCCGCCAACGCCTGCACCGTCGTAGATGCGGAGTGCAACCGAGTGGGTGTGGGTAGGAAGGCCATGCGTCGGCCGGAGGGAGCTCAATACACCCTTTGTTAATGAGAATTTTAATGGGCTTCTTCCCCAAGAAATCTGTTCCGAGGAGGCACGGAACGGCGAGGGTTGATGAGACCAAAATGGGCCCAACTAATTGGACGTCAGCAATGCGGATCTGAGCATTGATCTGTCCGGTGATGCCCAACGAACCCCATTTGCGGCATAGCATGGCACATCAACTGGCTGCAAGGGACGGCATGTATCGGGCAGAATGTTATAAATTATGTCTGAAATGATGGTCGCCGACGCACCCGTATCGATCAACATACGAACATCAACGCCCTCGATGGAACCCACTACGGCAGAGGACCCTGCCGCCGCGGCAACGACCCTATGGGCCAACTCGGACCATTGACCTGGTCCGAGTGCCCGGTTGTTCAATGATGGGCCCGAATCCCCCTCCTCCGAAGCATGACCTCCCTGTGTGGTGTGAGGGTGCGTGCTTGTTGTAAGTGGGGCCGAGAGTGCGAGGTGTTGTGACTCGCCTGGGTATGCCGAGGATACGGTGGTGGGCGAGGCGCCGGAGGTCCTGAAGTCCGGCGTCGGGGACCCGGCAGCCGGACGCCACATGGCCCCGAAGGCCACAGTTGTGGCAGATGATGGACGCCCGTCCTGGCGCGAGGTTGGCCGGTCCCGCTGGTGGTGATCTCGCTGGGATCGCCAGTTGGACGATCCGCGATTTTCTGTTGCTGCGAAGGCCTGATGAGGCCCGAATGCACGTCATAGGCTTGTGCATCAGGTGGGCCTGCGCAGGCGGCGATGGTCGTGTCCTCATCGCAATGTAGGTGTGCTTGGATGCACCTGGCAGCACGTAGCGACGTGAAGTCGTCGTCGTCGTCGGCTGTCGGCATGGCAACTCGAAGCTGGCGGGCCAAGCTCATGAGCTTCTGCAGCACGAGTGACTCCACAGCGTCTTCATCCATGCGAGGGTAGGCAACCTTCGCCATGGCCAGCAGCGCGCTGCGGTACCCCATCGCCGACTCGGAGGCCTTCTTCCTCCTCGCATCGAAGCGGTGACTTGCTTCGGATGGGGGTCCATAAATCAGCCGCATCTGATGAAGGGCATCCGTGAGCGTGGCACGTTTCGCTCGTGGCACCGCAAGGAGTGCTGCGAGGGCGTCGTCGTCGAGCATGGCCGGGAGGCTCTGGAGCGCTTCATCCTCCGACTAGCCGGACGTCTCTATAAGAGAGACGAACCGGCGTTCGAACGCTGCCCACTCACCCCCTCTGAAGAATATGCCTTGAGTTTTGGCAGGCGTTGCTGGACGTGAGCCCCGCTTTCGTTGCCTGGCAACCCGGCTGAAGCTGGCTGCGCGTTCGCAGTGCTGTCACTCGACGGTGAGGGACGCAGCGCTGATGACGCGGCGTTGCTGGGTTGCCAACAGCTGTTACCCGGCGGTGAGGGACGCAGCGCTGCGAGCGGCGTCATCGGGATGGCCCACGCTGGGCCCGGAAGTGACGTCGCTCCCGGCGGCCACTGCTCCCCCGCAGAAGTGACGACACACCCGGATGTGTTTGTGTTGGAGCCGGCGGGATGGCGCGGTCGCTGCGCCGCCTCTCTCCCTCCTGCCTCCGCCTGTGAGCGACGCATGTCGTCCAGGATGGAGACGGTGGCGTGGAGCAGCTCGGTGAGGCGAAGCAGCGTTTCCTCCATTGCTGCTCCCGACGCTGGAGGAGGATCGGCAGGTGTGGTGGACGCCTGCTCAGCCGGTGGTGCGGCGTTGTCGGCCCGAGTTGGCTGCCCCGTCGCCGCTTGCTCCTCAACATCGCCGTCAGGACTGAAGGTACGTGGCTTACTTATTGTCTCTTTACCCACTTCTGACACCAAATGTAATGGGTTCCGGAGACACTTGTAGATGTAACTTCTTTATTACAATACAACACTCCAACAGTCCTGATACTCTGTTACAGCCTAGGTACACAGCCTGCTACACAGCCTAGATACTCTAGATACTCTACTCTGGCTACGCTCGCCCTCACAAGGTCGTAGCGTCGGGAGTTCCAGAGTCCCAGCGCTGGCTCTCACATCCCAGGGTCTTCAGATGGCTGGTCGTGGGTCTTGCGTCTTGAGTTACAACTGGCCCGATCGTCCAGGGAGCTCTCCTTTTATGCCTGGTCCGACGAGGGTGGGGCCGTGTGCGCCACCAGACATCCCACAGAGCACACACAGCCCCCCCCCCCTTTGGCGGCGCCAAAAAGGCTTAAGCGCCTGGGAACCCAACGCCTGGCGCCCAAAGGCTTAAAAGCGTCTGGACCCCCTGGGAACCCAGTGCCTGGCGCCCAGAGGCTTACGCGTCTGGACCCACCTGGGAACCCAGAGCCTACAACAGCCCCTCCCTTCTTATGTCACTACACATGTATAGCCTAATTATTATAATTATTATTTATTGTAGTAGCACTATGCCAGTACCACTATGTTATTGTCTAGGCCTACACATATTTTTTCCACTTCAGTGTACTCCGTGATATAATAATATATTTATAATTTTTGTCAGCCATGTCAGGAAGAAACGAAGTGGAGCTCAATTTCGTAAAAGAAATAAAGCTGAAATGGCTAGATTTTAAAGAAAGCCAAGAAGAAAGAAGCTGAAGCTGGAAACTCCAACTCTTCAGAATCAGAAGATGGCGGCTATCAACCACCTATTTCAGAGCATGTAAACGAGAAGGTTGAAGACATTGAGGACTCGGAGAAAAACATGGTTCAGACAGATGTTACTGTGTATGCTGAGGAAGACTCCGAAAACACTGAAGACCAGGGCGTCGTCGTTGAACAGGTTCAACATGATGATGAACTTGTTGACAGTAACGGGGAAGATGAGATAGAAGAATCTTCTGAGAAGCTGAAAATACTAATTATGATGCTGTTCCTGCTGTACTAAGTTTTCACGATGTTGGCTACTTAGAATATGATAAAACGACAAAGCTATCGAAAATATCAGCCTCTTCGCAATGAAATGATTACTCTCGGATCCTTGCCTTTTCAGCACAGAGACAATCTATCATCAGTATCCAGAGAGCGTTCAATTACATCAGCATGGTTTCAACGACGACTAGCGAAAGGAGAGGAAGTGAATCGTTCGTGGCTATTATATTCACCAATAAATCAATAAAGCTGCTTCTGTTGTCTATTATTTACATCATCGAGTTCAAACTCACGAGCTTCGTTTGAGTTAACAAAGTTTCAAAAGTGGAGAAAGCCTGAAAAACTAAATTCTCATGAAAACAATTCTAGCCACCGCACAGCTTTTACTACATGGAAGGAAGCCGAACGAAGGATAATTGATGGTACTGGAATTGACGCAGTGGTTCAAGCTCAGATTCATTTGGAAAAACAACGTTGGCGAGATATATTGCAAAAATACTCACCTGTATTAAGTTTCTGGTTTCACAAAATTTGGCACTACGTGGCCATGAGGAAAATTTGAATGCGGATGAGGATAAAAATGTTGGAAATTTTCTCGCGCTCATCAAACTCGTTGCTCAGTATGACCCATTGTTAGCAAAACACGTACAGCACGCAGGAGAAAATCCGGGATCAGTTTCTTATTTGTCACCAGAAATCCAGAATGAATTTATCCACATACTTGCGTCGACTGTAAAGAACCAATTGTTGAGTGATATCAGGAAAAACAAGTACTACGGTATCTTACTTGACTCAACTCCTGATCTAGGACATCGGGACCAGCTTTCTCAGGTCATAAGATTTGTGGATGTGGATTTTCAAACTAAAAAAGTAACTATCAAAGAATAAGTTTTAGGTATATTGAGATACATGCAAAAGATGCAGCAAGCCTAGAAAGAGTCATCGTCGAGAGACTGAAATCTGACAACATACCTCGAGCCGACTGTCGGGCACAATGTTATGACAATGCTGCTGTGATGACTGGGCATATATCCGGCCTTCAACAACGAATATGTGACAAAACACAGAGCATTGTTTGTCAACTGTGACAACCACAGCTTAAACTTAGCAGGAGTACACTCAGCTAAACAGGATCCACTTGTCGTCACATTTTTTGAAACATTTGAAAGTATATATTTGTTTTCTCTCGTTCAACAATTCATTGGGAAGAGTTAAAAAAGCTGTGCCCATCACAGTAAAGCGGGAGTCTGAAACACGCTGGAGTGCACGATCAGAAGCTGTTAAAGCTATCTATGAAGGACTGCATGAACTAGTAGGGCTGAAACCAGAAGTGATGCAGAACAGTTACAGGCATGCATATTACATTTTAACTTCATAGTTTTATTACATTTCTGGAATGTCATTCTTGGAAAAATTGATCGTGTTCAGAAGCGCTTACAAGATCCTACTATGAATTTCAAGGAAGCAGCAGCTGATCTTGAATCTTTGGAGCATGAATGTCAAGCCTCGTGATGATTTGAGCCAAGTTTCTGTAGAAAACGCCAAAACAAGATGCACAGCCTGGGGGATCGATGTGGACAGAAGAATTAGGCGACGTCCTAAGATGCCAGGAGAACTGGCAAGAGATGCAGGACTTTCAGCAGAAGAAGAAATTGTGCGCATTATGAAGAGCGTATTTTATCGACTTCAACAGGAGATGTCAACACGGTTTTTACGACTAAAAGACCTGAACACAAAATTGGGATTTTGTGGACATCAAAACTCTTCTATCCAACACAGATGTCGATGCAATTCGTCGAAATTGCACAGATTTTGGAAATTTCTATGACACCGACATCAATGGCCACGAACTTTTCACAGAAATTGGAGATTGCAAAATGCTGCTCAGTAACCGGAATTAAGTTCTACCAGAAACTCCTTTGGATCTTCTTGGTTTTATTGTGTTTTATGGAGACGACATATTTCCGAATTTGCGAATTTCACTGCAAATTTTATTAACAATAGCAGTTTCAATTGCAAGCTGTGAGCGGTCGTTCAGCAAATTTAACTTATTTTGTCGTATTTGCGTGATTCAATGGGACAAGATCGTCTCAGCGATCTTGCTCTTTTTAGCGTTGAAAGAGAAACATTGGAAAAAAACAGATTTTGATTACGTGATTGACCAGTTTGCGACAGTGAAATTAAGAAAAAATATTTTTTGTAGACTATGTCAACCAGTCTACGACAGTGACTGAGTGAGCCATGTAATATAATTTCTATAAATTTGCTTCTTTAAATACAATGTTTCATTAACATTTAAATTGTTATTCCTTATTCGATGTAATAGGAAAATGTGAATAAACGGGGGGGGGGGGGGGGGGGCGCCAATTTTATAGTTCGTCCCCGGGTGCAAAATATCCTAGCTACGCCTCTGGTACAGCCTCCGGGCTATCGTACCTACAACTCTCCCTACTCCAGCCCTCTGGCTAACTAAACCTAGGGGAGGCTGACCCACCGCTGGCCCGGTGGGTCCCTGACCACTGGCCTGTCCGGACCTGGCCCTCACAAGGGCATCAGGCCGAGGGAACCTCAGGGTCCTAATCCACGATCACTGGCACCGCACTGAGCCCCGGCCCTTAGAAGGATGTCGGCGGCTTGGGGTCCAGTCTTCTTCTTCAGGCGGCTTCTGGATTCGGCTTGAGACGGACTACTCGCGCTCTCAGGGACCCGCCTTATATACTTTCTCCCTGAGGGGCGGGGTTCTGTGGATCAGAGCTTCTGCCAGCCCCCTCCCCATAGAGGGTTCCAACCGCCGTTGGCCCGACCGGTCCGGACCGGTTTCTACCCCTCCCCCTGGTTGTGGCGCGTGTGTGTCAATCATGACCACCACACTAATGTGGGCAGTTATGATATTTAGGCTTCGCTTCGTTGTCCAGGGTCGTATTATCAATCGGGATAATGAAATTATTCTTGCTTAAACATTTACTGATCATATCTTAGTGTGTTATGTCAGGTCTCCAAATTTAAATCTCAACGCAGGATACAGTTCTTATAAATAAATTGTTACACATGAACTCAGGAAGGAAACACTCATACACTTGTGTTAAGCAATTTTAATTCTAACAAAAACGTAACACTCTAATATGCTTATAAACGACGTATTCAGGTGAAGGTGGCTGCTTGCGTTGTAGCCGAAACGTCGTGAGAATTATTTTATTATGTTTTATTTTTATTATTTTATTACTTCCCTTCTACGTGACTTTACCGAAAGAACCAAGAAGATGAATCCAGTCACGAAAGCTTTAAATCGAAACGACGTATTCTTATCACTCGATGAGCCGCGATGCCTTCACGGTCAGCTGATGGTTCATGCACTTTTATAATTAGTATTCTTATGATTGGCTAGGGTTGGTTCCATTGTGTGGGTGTGTTGGCTTGTCTCCTTGGTAAATTCTCGTGTGAGTCCGGGGATGTATACGTGTGCGTGTGTGATTTTGATTCTCTGGGTCAATTCTTTGCGTCGCGCAGACGCCGGCGGTGAGTGTTGGCGTGTGAATGTGGGCGTATCATATGAACGGCTTTGGAGCTCCCTATCGCACGTGGCATGCTGTTGTTAGCTGCCAGCTCTCTCTCTCCGCTGCTAGATGAGCTGCGTCGGCACGATGCTTGTCCTGGAGATGCTCGGTCGCTCGTGCCCTGGCAAGCTGGCACCTGTGCTCGGTGGCACTGGCGGTGCGGCTGTGTGCCTTCTCTGGCGATAAATGATGCTCTCATTCGTTGATGGCAGGCACCAATGTCTGATGGAGCTGGTTCTCTGTGAGGCTGCCTTGGTCGATGTTTGGCGCTTTCTGCTATTTCACGAGAGTGATGGCTGGAACTCTCGAAACTTCACTCGCACTGCAGCGGCTCGTGGAGCGATACCTCTTTGGTCAGCGCCGAGTTCGCTGGTAGCACATCGCTACTCAGCGAGCCTCGCATCCTGGTGATAGCGGAGTCTTCGTCTTCTGCTGGATTCTTCTTCTGCTGGCAAGCTTCTTCTGTGTCGGTGGTGTGTGTGGTCGAGCACACGGCGCTGTTGCTGGCACTCACTCTCAAAATGTGTGAATTGTATTCGCACACCTCTTAAACAACTGTGGAAGCTTAGTACAATACCACTTGTCGCAATCTTTGACTTTGCGAGCGACTCAACACATCAGGGTAAATGTAGAATAAAACTTTCAGCGATACTGTCGGCTCATACCGACCAGCTCTTAACCACACATCGTCACTTCTCTCTGCGAGACATGACACCCATGGTTGGGGTCGGTGCCTGCTCCCTCGCGACGGCACCGCAAGACTGAGCAAGACTGCCGATTTGTGAAAAGTGTTCGTACTTAGAACTATATAATCCCTCCCCTCTTCTCTCCCTTCTCACAAAAGATCCGAATTTCCTTTGATGTCGGGGAAGGGAAGTGGTATGTGTGTCCGTGTGTGTGTTTTTATTGAGCCATCTGTCAATTCCCAAGCCATCTTTTCATCCGTGTGTAATAAAAGGCTTCGTCAGGCACTGCTGGTCTCCGTTGGTCTTTTATTTAGTTTCTTTATCCGCACCCTGCTGGTCCTGACTGCGGACCAGCGTCTCCTCGCGTGCGCCCGCGCTCCTCGCGCGCGCCCGCATGCCTCGCGCGTGCCCGCACGCGCTCCTTCTGCAGCTCCTCTCCGCGCGCGCCCCGCACGCGCTCCTTCGTCAACTCCTCCGCTCTTCCTCACACCCCGCTGGTCCTGACAGTGGACCAGCGTCTCGCCACTTCTCTCTGCCCCGCACGCGCTCTTCTCACGACGTGCCCCGCACGCGCTCTTCCGTCAGTCTCTCCCTCCTCGCGACGTGCCCCGCACGCGCTCTCCTCGCGACGTGCCCCGCACGCACTCTTCCGTCAGTCTCTCCAGCTCCCCCGCTCCGCATACCGCTGGCCGACGATGTGCTGAAGCCCCATCAGCCACGTGGCTGATGGCGCGGCGGCCAGCCAAAGTGGTCCCACTTCTTCACTCCAACAACTGACCCCGATCCCTTCCGGGCTCCCCCTTATATCCTGTTTCCCACGTGATCTTGACTCCTCCCCTTCCAGATCGTCAGATCCGGCCTTCCCATACTGGCTCCGCCCCCCAATACCCCGGCCCATGTGATTGGGTCAGAGCCCAGCAGCAAACCCCATTTACACTCGCATTACACGTGGAACACAGTTGCCCAAATTGCAACAAAACTCTCTGTGAGAGCCACTTCCCCCGCTCTGGGCGTTACATTCTTTGCTATCACGTGCTGCGGGAAGACATGACGGTTGGGAGGCTCTTTTCCTATGGAGTACATTACATCTTGGTTAGGTATGACTGACTTATTTCGCTTTTAATTCTTCTGGATGACCCTTGGTCTAATACTTCGTAATTATTATCGTGAGAATTGTTTTATTATGTTTTATTTTTATTATTTTATTA
The DNA here is from genome assembly GCA_018977245.1 of Lethenteron camtschaticum. Taxonomy (NCBI): domain Eukaryota; kingdom Metazoa; phylum Chordata; class Hyperoartia; order Petromyzontiformes; family Petromyzontidae; genus Lethenteron; species Lethenteron camtschaticum. The sequence continues at coordinate 41,885 of WFAB01001939.1, forward strand.
CTTCCCTTCTACGTGACTTTACCGAAAGAAACAAGAAGATGAATCCCTGCAGTCACGAAAGCTTTAAATCGAAATTATTATTTGGTTTGTTTTTATTCAAGATTTGTGATTTAGCATTGTTATTACCACGTATATTCATAGGATTTTACTAACCTTCATTCCACTGCCTGTATCCTGGGTTTGTGCTGTTTGTTCTCGAGTTATGATTATTATTATCTGATATCCCGAGGCTAGGGAATTCGTTTTGGCTTAAGAACAACCCTGACTGCCAGAATTCTTCTTTGATGCTTCGGTCAGGTCGTGTAGAAAATTATTAAAGGTAAAAATAACATTAGTATTTAATTAATAAATGAGGAGTAATGATCCACTGATGTAGATTGTAGCCTGGTTTTTAAATGGAGTGAGTGTGAGGATCGATAATGTTCGCTTAATCTTTGTCGCCCGTTTTGAACTTTTACCGTTGTTAGAAGGAACATAAAAAAACAATGATTAACCAAAAAAACAATTATTAACCAAAAAAACGGGGTTTTTCGGCGCTCCTCGTCCGGGGTGTGTGCTGTTTCACTTTATTGGGGTGATAATGGGCTTCCTCGCCAACAAAGGAAGGTTCGCTCCAGATGGCCCCCACCTTCCCTCGCGGTGTTTTTTTTATTACCCTTGTATGGCTCGCCTACTATTCTTTGTTCTGGAGTGTGAAAGGCCGCTGTTGTGAGGGTGGTTGTTACAATTTGTGTTTGTGCCTCGTGCTACACCGCGGTTGATAAAAAATATATATATATTGGCCGAATTATTCTTAATATTAATTTAATATATCCAACAGGACACATCCCCCCAAATTTCAAATATGCTCAACATGTCCCCCCCCCAATATATTGATATAAAAAATATTTTTAAATAATAATAATTGCTATGCTACGACAGGCAACCACGCACCGCCATCCGAAATAATCATTAGCAAATGTGTAGTTAGTCCAACTAGGCCTCAGCAAGGTAAGGTAAAAACAACGAGCCTACCTTTACCCTACCTTTACCCTTACCCCATACAAATTACCCGATTACGGGGTAATTACTGGGTACTACACATGAAAAAGGTTTATAACAGGTAAATGCTAGGTAGAGTGCTTTATTCATATAGAATACTCTCGATGATTCAAATTTTAAATGGAGGCCACGGACTGCGCCACGGCGCTTTTAGCGAGCGGTAAACAGGATATTTACCGGGTAATACTTCGCGCTACCTTTACCCTACCGGGTAATTCTTCCGCACTACCTTTACCCTACCCTTTACTTTACCCCTTGGCATGTCGATGCCTTTACACTTTACATTACACTTTAACCGGGTTAAAAGAGTAAATGACCATACCTTGCCGAGGCCTAATTATAGTCCCCCTCTGGGCATCCACCTGCTTTGTGCACGCAGAGCCGGCTACCGCACAGCAGTGGTACCCCAGAGATCGAACTTAATTCGTTCCAGAAGGCCATTCGAACACTGAATTGTTCGAACACCGAATTAATGTTCCCCATAAGAATTAATGTAAATGACATTAATTGGTTCCAGACAAGAAATCTCTCATTTTAAAGCATGTGTACACGAAGTTTACAGTAATTGCATGCATCAAATCGTAGAAAACACAAGAAACACAATAAATTAATGGAATAAATGAATAGATATATGGAATAAATGAAAAAAATGAACATTGAACTTCACTTCCTTCTTAGGAGACATTGTGTATGGATAAACACTAAAAAACACTAAAATAAAGGAAATTAACGAAAAAGTTAAGGAACGATGTTTTGTGGGTCTGCACTGGGTGAGACCTACGCGTTAACTGAGCCTCTCACATGGTAAAACCTTGATCTGGACAAGCGTCATGCACGCCAGCCATACGCGTCTCAGCCGTACAGGTTCCTTCAAGTCGCGATTGCCCGTTCGACCTCCGAATTTCGTTCGGTTTCTGGGGCAAAAAAATGTTCAGAAATATCGTTCGAACACCGATTTGTTCGAGTTCTGGTGTGTTCGATCTCCTAGGTTCTACTGTACTACTGAAGTACCGGTGAGGACGCTTGACACCGAGGTTGAGGCACACGTGTATTTATTTTACAAGTTGTCACGACAGGACAGCACTAGAGGGGTATCGGCCCCCTCACCCGTATAACTGGGGATACACCGCTAGCTATCCCTGTCCTACCCCCGAGTCCTCCACTAACGGGCTAGGGGAGGCTGTCTGGCCCGACACTGGTGAGTCGGGCTACGGTACCCGGAGTCCCAGAGTGCTGACTCTGGTTCACGGGACCACGCCGCTGGCTCGGTCCTGCGCGGCCCTGATAAGGGCGGCGTCTCAGGGGAGTCCAGGGCTCTAGCTACCCGGGTCTTCAATCTTCCCTCCTTCGTTCTAATACTGAGCCCCGAGCTCTCTCTGTCATCCCCTTTTATACCCCCTCCAGGATCACAACCCCGGGCAGCCCTACCCCCAGGCTGCCCGATGCGGACGTCGTTGCGGGCCCCCCCCCCCGTTTACTCCCGGAGCTCCGCCCACTGTGTTTGTTCGCCGTTTGATCCTATGTACAAACAGCCCCTCCATAACAGCCCTACATCACCCCCCCTGCACAGCTCGCAGCCGTCCCGGCTGCAACAATTTCAATAAAGGTACCTTTACCCCTTGACCCTCGTGTGTGCCTCATTCTTTTTTTCAACAGAACGCGAATTGAACAACAACAATAACCATACCCCTGAAGGGAGAATAAACCGACGCGCCCCCCCCCCCCCCGAATAAATACGAAATCCGTAAAAGCAAAGTATATACATTCGCCAGGAACCCCCAGCGCACACACACAACACACACACAACACACATACAACACACACACAAAACACACACAACACACACACACACAACAACAACGTGCCAGGAGCACCCCACCAACGCAGCGCACAGTAACCGTAACACGTGAAAAAAAATAAAAAATTTCTTTTTCTTTCTGTGCATTACAAGAGTCTGCGCATTCTTGCGCGCGTCCTTGCCGCAGGCCCGTCACATGGGCCAACCCGAGATGGCGGACCATCCGGTGGCAGCTGTCCCTTTCGAGGTGAGTCCGCGATGCAGACGCTCGACCATCCCGTCAGTTTGCGGGTGATAGGGAGAGGTACGAATTTTCTTCGTTCCCAGGAGATCACAGACCTGTTTGAGGAGTTTCCCGGAAAAATTTTTACCCTGGTCGGTCAGCAGCCGCTCCGGAGCACCTTTGTCCATGACGTAGCCTTGGACAAAGGCGTCCACGATGGCTGCTGCCGACTGATTGGCCAGGGGCCAGGCCATAGGCCAGCGCGTAAAGTACTCAACCCCTGTTAACAAATATCTATTGCCCCTAGGGGTGGCGGAAAATGGGCCCAGGATATCCAGCGCTACAAGTTCGTTCACCCTGGAGACTGTGATGGACTGCAACGGCGGGTTCGACTCCCATGCTGGTGGTTTGCGCTGCGCACACCGAGGCATGCTGCCAACAGATCCGTGACATCCCGTGTCATGCCCGGCCAAAAAAAGTCAAGCTGGAGCAAGGCGAGGGTCTTTTGGGTACCCAGGTGGAGGAGGCGCTCATGAGCAGCCCACACCACCTTACCCCGTAACCCAGAAGGGACCACCAGCCGGTGACGGTGGGATTTCCTGTCCCAATGCATAAGCAACCCCGCGTGCATTTCCCATGCGTCGGCATCACCCGTCCCACGCCCCCTCTCCCCGCGCGACGACGCAGCGCGAGGAGGGAGGTATCCTCCATCTGGAGGCGCCCCCATTCATTAACGGGCAACCCAAGCAGGGAATCTCTTCCCTGTTCCGCGATATCATCGGGAGCAATGTTTCATCATCGGCGGCGGCCGCCAGGACTGGAACCGGCATGTCCCCTGCTGGCCTGCAACGCCCCGACCCCAGGAGGCATGCACATTCGGAGGCGGTTGGCATGCGCGACAGAGCGTCCGCGTTGGTGTGGCGAACGCCCTTACGAAATCCTGGAGGACCTCCAACCATCGGGACAATTGTCCCGATGGCTGTTGAACCTTCAGGGCGTACTGCAGTGCTGCATGATCTGTACGGACGGTGAAATGCTGACCGTACAGATATGGGCGATACTGTTGGATGAAATAGACAATTGCCAACAGTTCCCTACGGGTGACACAATATCTTTGCTCCGCTGGAGACAACACCCGACTGCCGTACGCAACCACCCGTTCCACGCCGTCAACCACCTGGGAAATCACGCCTCCAATACCCGTGTTGCTCGCGTCGGTGTCGAGCAAAAACGCCTCGAAAAATCTGGGTAAATCAAGGGAGGAGCTTTCACCAGGGCGTCCCGAAGGGAGCAGAAAGCAGCTTCCTCATCCCAACCCCAGTGGAACCGAACCCCTTTTGATGTTAAAGCATGTAGGGGTTTGGCAATCGTCGCAAAATTAGCGACGAAGCGTCGGTAATACGACGCGAAGCCAATAAAACTCCTCACCTCTCCCACCGAGGTGGGAGTCGGCCAGGAGCTGACACACTGCGTTTTGGCGGGATCGGTAGCAATACCTGAGCGCCCCACGATGTGGCCCAAATAACGCACCGACTCGCGTAACAAATGGCATTTTTGGGCTTAAATTTCAAATTAGCAGCCCGCATATTTTGGAAAACCGCCCGCAACCTCTGGAGATGTTCGTCAAAAGTTTTTCCAAAGACAATAACGTCATCCAAATAAATCAGGCACGACTCCCATTGTAATCCAGCCAAAACCAATTCCATCAACCGCTGGAAAGTTGCCGGCGCTGAGTGTAAGCCCATCGGCAACCGGTTGAATTGGAACAGGCCGTGCGGTGTACGGAAAGCAGTTTTAGGCTTTGAATCATTGTCCAGAGGAAGCTGCCAGAATCCCGAAAGTAAATCTAGTGTGGAGAAGAATCGCGCTCCCGCCAAGGCGTCCAGCGATTCGTCCATCCGTGGGAGCGGGTATGCGTCGGCAACCGAAATTTTATTAAGGCGCCGAAAATCCACGCAAAACCGCAACGAGCCATCCTGCTTTTTGACCAGGACAATCGGCGCTCCCCAAGGCTGGTGGAGGGAGAAATGATGTCGGCGGCTAACATGTCATCGACAGCCGATTTGACATGGTCCTTTTCGGCGGGACTCAACCGAAACGGATTTTGGCGAATTGGCGCGCTGTTACCCGTGTCAATATGGTGACGCAGCAGGTGAGTACAACCCAAATCGTATTTATTCCGACTGAAAACGTCGGAAAATTCCCTCAGTAGCGATCTAAGCTGTTGGCGCTCTGAATTGGACAGGTCCGTTGATCCCGCACAAAGCGCGTCGAGCCACCCTTCATCGCTGTCCGAATGCGGGTGCGTCCGGAAGCAGTGCCAACGTGGTTCGCGACAGGTTCCTCGCAGGGCACCGGCGTCGCGTGAGCGAGCACCGTCCCTTGAGGAACCACTACCGTCTGCGACCCCACATTGAGGACCGCGATGAAAGGTCCCCGTCCCCTCTTACGACAATCTGGGCCGGAATTAAATGAGGTCCATTAACCCCGGCCCTAGATGGTCCCAGCATAACACCCTGATCCCCAACGCCCTTAGCGAAGGGCCTACGAAGTTTCAGAGGCACTAACATTTGAGCTCCCGGCGGCACACGAACTGTTTTAACGACGAACGCCGGTACTGTTGCGAACGCCGTCCGAGCCGCAGCAGGGGAAGGCAGGAACGCCATGCGTCGCCCCGACGGAAGCTCAATGCATCCTTGGTCGATCAAAATACGAATCGGCATTTTGCCTAAGAAGTCCGTCCCCAGCAGGCACGGAACCGCCAGCGAGGAGAAAACAAAAATCGGCCCCGACAATTTGATGTCCCCGATAGAAATTTGCGCTCGAATCTGTCCCATGATGCCGAGAGAGCCCCCGTTAGCGGCATAGAATGAATGGGACGTTAACCGGCAGTAAAGGACGGCTCTGTACAGGTAGAATATTGTAAATTAGCTCCGAAATGATTGTCGCCGATGCCCCGTATCGACTAGGATGCGTACCTCTACCCCGTCAATGTGTCCGACCACGGCCGACGACCCCGACGACGCGGCCACCACGCAATGGGCTAACACGGACCACTGCTTGGGCTCGATTTGAGTCCCCGCAGTGATCCGTGTTGGCCCGTCGCAGCGCAACATTGGCCCCCCGTTCGTTGTGGTGCGAGAGTGTGCGACAGGTGGGTGCTTTGGCCAAACATGTGTGGTGCCGCGACTCGCCGGATCATGTTGCTGGAGCTTGGGAGGAGGAGGGCCGGCGTCCCGTCGGGGCGTCGTCCCGCGCTGTCGAGGAGAGCGGCACCCCGAGGCGACGTGGCCCCGGACGCCGCAGTTGAAACAACGCGGGAGCGCCGGCGGAGATGATGGACGGTCGAAGCGGCTCGACCCGTCCCGGCCCGACCGTGCTCCTGTCGCCTGTTGCCGTCGATGTCGACGTTGTAGAGCTCTTCCGTCGGAAGGGTGGCTGCAGCCACCGCACGCCCGGCCGATGCCCTGCTGGCTTCCGCCGCAGTGACAGAAGGTTGGCGTGGAGGAGCCGCGCAGCCTGGAGAGAAGTCATCTCCGCGTCCTCCTGTGCGACGACAACGATGTCGAGGTCGTCTGCCAGGAGGAGGATCTTTTCCGTGACCATCGCGTCCATGCCGTCGTCGTCCATACGAGGAAAGGCCGTCTTCGCCATCGCCAGGAGAATTGTCCGGTATGCCAGGGGCGACTCCTTTTCACCCCGCTTGCGATCGTAAAACTGCTGTCGGCATTCAGCTGAAGGTCCATAGACCCCGGCCAGCAGCTGTAGCGCCATCGGTAGCGTAGAACGCTTCTCCCTCGGCGCCGATGTGAGGGCGGCGAGCGCGTCGCCGTCGAGGAGCGCCGGCAGCGCGCAGAGAGCCTCATCATCCGACCAGTTTGCCATTTCCTGGTGGGCGAGGAAGCGTCGCCGAAAGCCGCCCAGTCTCCCTCCGCGCCGACAAACTCTTAAGCGGGGGCAGTCTCTGGTGTAGCGCAGCGGTTGTTGTAGAACCCCGCAGGTTGTTGTCACCACGACTCGGCTGTGCATCGGCGCGAACGGCCGATGGCATCGCCTGTCGCAGCCGCGATGACGCACCCTCTGCCGGCGATGACGCGGCAGCCCCAGTGAGGCCTATGTCGGAGCCGATGTTCAAGCTGGCCACGCCCTGAGCAGCCGCGCGTCGATGGCGGGAAATTCAAAGTTAGAATCTTCTGAAATGGCGGAAGGCGCTCCGGTCGTCGGCTCCCCTCGCCCCGTGGTGGACCACCAGCCCCCAATCGCGTGATGTTCTCCAGCGTGGCGGCAGCGGCGTACAGCAGCTCCGCCAGCCTTTCGTGAGCCAGCCATAGCGCGTCTGGCTGCGGCCCTCTTCATGCCGATGCCCCGGTAAGAAGGCGTCAGGCCCCGACTGCACCATGTCTTGTTGAGCCGTCTCGGGCTCGACGATCTCAGCAGTGTCCTCCTCCTGCGGTACTCTGGCCCGAGTTGTCTGGCGCGTTTCCATGTTCGTAGTACTTCTGACACCAGATGAAGTACCGGTGAGGACGCTTGACACCGAGGTTGAGGCACACGTGTATTTATTTTACAAGTTGTCACGACAGGACAGCACTAGAGGGGGTATCGGCCCCCTCACCCGTATAACTGGGGATACACCGCTAGCTATCCCTGTCCTACCCCGAGTCCTCCACTAACGGGCTAGGGGAGGCTGTCTGGCCCGACACTGGTGAGTCGGGCTACGGTACACGGAGTCCCAGAGTGCTGACTCTGGTTCACGGGACCACGCCGCTGGCTCGGTCCTGCGCGGCCCTGATAAGGGCGGCGTCTCAGGGGAGTCCAGGGCTCTAGCTACCCGGGTCTTCAATCTTCCCTCCTTCGTTCTAATACTGAGCACCGAGCTCTCTCTGTCATCCCCTTTTATACCCCTCCAGGATCACAACCCCGGGCAGCCCTACCCCCAGGCTGCCCGATGCGGACGTCGTTGCGGGCACCCCCCCGTTTACTCCCGGAGCTCCGCCCACTGTGTTTGTTCGCCGTTTGATCCTATGTACAAACAGCCCCTCCATAACAGCCCTACACTACTATAATAGCCCAGAAATGTGTAACGCGCGTGACGTCACTCCACATGCCGCACCCCCCCCCTCCCCTTGTCATTAATAATAAAATATTCATGAGCGGGTGGATTTTTACACTCACGCGGAGGAAGGTCGAGTGGAAAGACATTTTTTCGCAAATTCGCTTTAAATTTTACGTTTCTTCATTGAAGGTTACTCAAAGAAATAACTCTACGCAGACGTTATTTACAGAAAGTGACGGTTAAAAATAAATAGACGCAGCAGTGCTACATCCGTACGTGACGTCACTGCAAAACAGCCCCCCCCCTCATTAATAATCATGAGCAGGTGGATTTTAACACTCCCGCAGGTCGAGCGGAAATGAAAAAAATAAGCAAATTCGCTTTCAATTTGACGATTCTTTATTGAAAGGAAGTCAAATAAATAATTCTTCGCAGCAACAAAGTATATTTGTCTTTATTTATTTCTTCAGCACTTGAAACAAAAGGTAAGTCAAATTTTTGCTTCTAAATTATTATAATATATACATTTCTCCGTGATTTCCCAGACATTGTATCAAATTCAAATTGATTACAACCCCAGCGACCGAAAGCAGAAGAAAATAAAGTATCAGAGCAGTGATTTCGAACTAATTGAAGGTGAGTTAAATGCAGTGCAAAAGTCACATGAAGTGAGGTGTTTTATGACATAGTTTCGTGCAAGAATCATTAATACAGTACAAGAGATTCACACAAAATAGCATATGCCGAGGTTTCATTTTTTAAGAAAAATGTATTTACGTGCAACAACTCCTAAAAAGGTGTATAATTACACAAGAAAACGTAAATGTACATCTTCAATATTCACTAACACATGGGATGGACTTTTGATTTATTTTTTACAATGTCTAATAGTGTATTGTATTACATTGCTCTGTTTTTTTCTTTTTTATCTTTTCTTGTTTCATTGTATGTAATGCAGAGATTAGGGATTAACAAAGTACAACCATAACCACAATCATATAAACAGAAATCTATTTTATAGCAATATATTTGGGGGGGCATTTGAGCATATTTCAATATTGGAACACAGTACGAATAAGACGAACGAATCAGGGCGAGAAGAGAGTTGAGGATCAGCAGGAGGAGCTGCACGAGGAGTAGCAGGTGTAGGGACAGAGGGAGGCGGAGGGCGATGGCAGGAGGAGGAGGGGCGAGTGATTGAGGTTACGACGAAGCACGGGCAGTCCCCGCGTCTCCCTCCTCGGGGCTGAATGATGAAGATGGACTCGAAGAGTGTTCCTCCATCTCGGATCTTCAGGTCGTGGCTTCTCATCTCGCTCCTCGCCCTCAGCGCCCTCGTCGTCTTCGTGATGAACGTGAGAACTCTCCTACTCCTCTTCATCCACCTCACCTTTCTGCACCCCTAACCCCTCTCCAGTCCTGTGTGGTTCACGATTTGTTACGATTACCGATTCTCATCTCAAATTATTCCGCTCGTTTACCCAGGAAAGTCGCCCTGAGTCTCAAGACTTTTTTAAGAGGGTTCTGCCAAGATTTCTCAGTACGGGGCAATGTAAAACTATAAAGATTTTTATTTTACCGGGTAAGAGCCACTGAGATATGTAACTCTTTTTCAGAAGCAACTTGTCCACAAATGATAGCCCAACGAGGTGGCTCGTCACGTGGAAATGTATCGCAGCCAAACACTCTAAACGTGTAATGTTCATTGAGTGAGTCTACATGTCCCTGTGTGAGTCTACATGTCCCTGTGTCAGTCTACGTGTCCCTGTGTGAGTCTCCGTATCCCTGTGTGAGTCTACGTGCCTCTGAGTTGACACGAAAAAAAATGTGGATAATTCTAGCATGGTAGTGGATAGCGCATTGATGCTCCGAACCCGGTCACCTGAGTTCCCACCCACGGCTATCATCGGGGATATGGGAACCAGACCTAGGCGCTCCCACACCCATCACCCGTCACCAGCCCGCACTGCCCAGTGTGGTGAAGTATGGTCAAACAACCCCCACGACCAACAAGACTGATCACTCACTGTCTCGCCGCTCCTCCACCCGTCCTCTTTCCCCTCTTGCTGCTCAGCTCCGTGTCTACTCAAGTTACNTGCTGCTGCTGCTGCTGCGTTGGCAGTGGTGCAACAAGCACAATTAATCTCAACAATTTGTACACATTCCTCAATAACAACGCCTTTAAATAAAAAGTAGATAATCGGCGAGAAATCGGGCGATGGCTCTTGATGGATGGGCGTTGACGGAGAAGTTATTTTGGCCGAAATGTCGCCTCTACTGTGCGGTATTAACCTTTCTTTATAAGGCACATCGAATCCGTTGAGTTGTTTTCGGCTTGCTTTATCCGATCATAGCTTTCACCCAGCACAGCGTCCTTTATTCTTCCGCCTTTATTCTTCTTAGTTTGTTTTACTTTCCTGCACTTCTCGTTCTTTTATTATAGCCCCCTCTCGGCATCCACATGCGTTGTGCACGCAGAGCCACTACAGCACTCAGGTGACGTTTCACCCAGACCGGTGTGAGAAGTCTACGTGATTTATTGCGAATATCGAATAAATATTGAAATTCAAATCAAGTCCACCGCGGTGCTGTTCGTGTTAATGCATGAATTAGCATGTTGCTTGTCAGTGTTAATGACTGTCTCCCGCGTGTTGTTTTTTTACTCATTCGTGCTAATGATTGTGTTTGTTCTCGTGCCTTGAAATACAGAAATGCCCCGCTATCCGTAATGGATGCAATCTTGGGGAAATGCTACTAAACTCGAAATTACTTGAAGCAAACTCCAATTTTCCATAGAAATTATGTTAAATCAGAGTTGTGTTCCGATGAGACATTACTGGAAAAATGCGTGATTAAATGTTACGACGTATACAAATACATGTGATTACATGTTGCATGTGATTATACGTTAACTAACAAGACAAATTCGATTAAAAAAAACTTATCCTAGATAGTTTAAGAGCGTGGTGGTGATCGAGGCCTCTTGGGTGAGTCAGTGGTGGAGTTATGCAGACGATGGGGCAGGGGCGGTTTCTTCATTAGGGCGATTGGGCGACGCACCACCAAAGTGTGAAAGGGACTTTTTCAATCACATTCACAATCTCATTCAACCACAGAGTTACGCTAGCCGTCACTGTGCCTCTGGATATAGTCCAATCAGCGTTATGTCACGTTTTGTGGAGTACCGCCTCTTTTTGGGCGATTTCACTCTGGCTGAGAATCGCCCAGAGTGTTCCCATAGACTTACATTAAAAGATGTTTTTTTTCGAACTGCAGGCACTGCAATGCATTCTCTATGGGTTCCGGGAGGGCTCGCACTAACGTGCTTACGTCATCATACGTATCCTTAACTTGTGCAGCGATTGGTGGGAACAAACATCGCTGTCGACGGAAGCCTTGTATGTCCAAAACTGTTACTTTTCAGGAAACGAAAGAAAACCAGTTTTTTCCCCAAAATAATTTCAAGCTCTTTTAATGATTTTCATTGGTTAAATATTTGTAAAACACATTGACAGATGTAAAGGGTGACCAATAGCATAATTTTTGAAAAAATATGGAGGTATAAAATATGGATTCTGCCTGATACATTGTTGCTGTCGGGATGGAAACCTTGTATCTCCATATTTATATTATAATAAATAATTTATTTTATAACTAAAATAAATGTATTTATTAGTCAGGTCTGCGACACAATCTTGGTCCACACCAAAGAAAGGTTCTCCTTTACCGACCACCTTGTAAGTGCCACGCTGCTACAAGGAGAGATGTTTCAACAGCATGGCCATACATTCCCTATTGAGGCCCTGAACATCACTGTCAGGGCATACCCTATGTTAAATAAGGCGAAGCTGAAGACTGAACTGTCTTTCATTCATGAGAGTCCAGAATTCAAGGGATGCTGTGGTGCACTGGCGCTGTACCAGGTTTTGCTGAAGTACAACCTCCAGGATACTTTTTCAGAGACTGTTGCTCTGTTGAACATCCTCATAACCACTCCCATGATAACTGCTGAAGCTGAGAGGTGTTTCTCAACCTTAAAGAGAATCAAGACATTCCTGAGAAATGTAATGGGACAGGAATGTATGAATGCACTGGCTATGCGTTCCATGGAGAGGGAACTAGTCAGGAACATGCCTGCTTTCAATGAGAGAATAATTGATCACTTTGCTACTTTGAAAGAGAGAAGAGCAAAATTTCAGTATAAGTAAGCAGTGTATTAAGCGAGTAATGTGATGTAAGCAGTGTAATAATAGTGAGTCTAGAAACAAACAAGGAGATGTATTGTAAGAGTCACTTTATTTTTCATTAATATTAAAGTAGTGAAGTTGCCTTTACATGCTTAAGCTGTTAATTTATCCATTGCATGGGTGGACCTTATCCTTATCAATCATCCAAACATTTGCCCCCCCTGAGAGATTTTGCAGGAGCCGCCACTGCGATAGGGTAGGGTCACCTGCCTCTTCATCTGACGATGAAGTTGGAGTCACAGGAATATTCACCAGAGGAAACTGCCTCCCTTCTGAGCTCTTCACCGGAACTTCTGTATTGATTGCAGAACATTTAAAAAATTCTGTCCAAAGACAGCTAAACAACATTTTCCGTCTTCTGCTGCTGTTTGTAGCAGTGAATTCTAGATTTGAAGCTTTCGTGACTGCAAGGATTCATACTCTTAGGTTTTGTCGGTAAAGTCACGTAGGTAAAAAATAAAAATAAATAAAAAAATAATAGAAATGAAATAATAAATCACGACGTTTCGGAGGCAACACAAGTCTCCGTCTTCAGGTGGGACCGTCACAGCTAGATTTAATATATCAAGTGTTGACATACCCAGCGTTTAACAGTACTGCTATTTTGGATTTTGGATTTGTCAGCTAACATCGGCCGTAACCCCCGACTGGGGTGCACCAATTGTTCCCTTTTAGCCCCCTCTACCGTTCCATTCCCTGGCTACCACATTCAGATAAGCCCCTTTCCCCTCTCCCTTAACTTGTCTCTTGGATTTCTCCTCACTTGATACAGTAAATCTAGCTGTGATGGTCCCACCTGAAGACGGAGACTTGTGTTGCCTCCGAAACGTCGTGATTTATTTTTTATTTCTATTATTATTTTTATTTTTATGTTTTACCTACGTGACTTTACCGAAAAAACCTAAGAGTTTGTAGCAGTGAATGCCAGTTAATATTCGTGGTGGTGGTGGTATAATTTCATCAGCCTCTTCCTCAGCTCGTTATTGTTGCACGTTATTGTTCCAGCTGCGTCAGATCCTCATTTGACAGTTCTAACCATTGGACACAAGCAACTATACCACGTCCAACCCCTCCACATTCTCGAGTCCAGCTTCAAACCACCGCGTGGACGGAAATCCCCTCAACATGGTGGAGGGGATTTCTCTCCACGTGGTGGAAGTATTTTTTGCGGTACGTGACATGCGCGTCCAGTACGGTATGACATCGCAAATTGGTCTGGTTTAACCACGTGCATTCCTCGTTTAAAATTTGCGCAATTTTTTTAAAGGACACATATGTAAGACATTACATGTGTAGTGGATTCAACTGAGTCGCAGACGTACTCTTTGGAGGCAACACATTTATTGATATCAACACAAAAGGTAACTGCCCCTTTACCAGATAACAACTTATGGTGGTGGACCACCAGGCTAACTACACTAATCACACTGGGAGTATCTACAATGGACAGGACCCCGGCTTGGGTCCAGGTCCACGTGTTGGTGACTCTTCTCGGACATAGAACGTAGATCTTCAGGGGACCCGGCTTATATCCTCACTGGTCGTGGCTGGCTCCGCCCTTGGCCACGACCACTTCTCGAACCCTCTAGCAGGATCTCGCCCCGACACGTGACCACCCCTGCAACCAGGCTCTGTCCCCAGGCGCCCACTCATGTGCAGAAGCACGGAAACCCTCAGCCGCTCATTGGCCAATTGGCGTGAATCGGAATTAACCCTGGAAGCTTCCCACGCTTCGGAAAGCTTTTGAAGGGTAAGCGCACGGAGTTAGAAATTTTAGATTTAGCCTTGTTGGGCAAGGCTTGTAACTGAACATCAATCGGGGGGTCGTGTTCTCTTCCGTACATAAAAAACGGTGAGTAGCTGGTGGATGCTTGAGCGGCTATCCTATATGCAGATAGGACTCTGGGAATATGTAAATCCCAGTTGAGTTGGGGCTCGCTGACCTGATGGCTCAACGGAGGTCAGAGTCCTGTGCAGCCACTCAACCATGTCATCCGTCTGCGGGTGGTACAGTGACGTGCGTACTTTCTTTGTTCCCAACAAATCGCACACCTCTCAACAATTTTGAAGAAAAATGTTTGCCCTGATCGGTCAGAAGACGTTTGGGAGCACCCTTGTCCATGACGTAGCCATTGAGGAATGCCTCGGTGATCATCACCACTGATTGGTTGGGAAGCAGCCAGGCCACAGGCCATCGTGAAAAATACTCGACTCCCACCAGCAAGTACGTATTCCCACGAGGGGTAGTGGGAAATGGACCAAGGATGTCCAGATAAACTAGTTCATTTACGCAGGAAACCTGAATCGATTGCAATGGTGGATAACAGGGTTTTGCCGGCAGCTTCCACCGCGCACACTAAATATACCCCTTCAACTAATTAGCGACATCCTCAGCCATGTCGGGCCAGAAGAAGTCCAACTTAAGTGTGGCCCGCGTCTTATGCACACCCAGGTGCAACAGGCGCGCGTGTACCGCCCAAATGACATTACCCCGAAGGGCAGTGGGCACAACAATGTTATAATGGTGCAACCCTTCATCCCAATGCATGAGTATATTCTGCCTCTGAGAATGACAGAGGCGACACCCAGTCGATCCTCGCCCCCATCAGTCTCTCCGGCAAGGCATCACAATTTAAGCAGGGAAGCATCCTCAACCTGGAGGTGCCCCCATTCTCTGTGGTCTAACCCAATGACGGCGCCACGTGCCACTGGACCCTCGGGTCACCTCAGATGTCACCTCGGCCGATGCCACAAGGGGAGGGGCGAGGGCTCGTTGGGCGGCTTGCAGCGCCCGGAGCCCCAAAAGTATGCGCACCCGCCGCTCGTTGGTAATCGCGACAGGGCATCAGCGTTCGTGTGACGGGAGCCTTTGCCATAGGTAACCTTGAAGGAGTAGTCCTGAAGGACCTCCAACCAGCGTGAAAGTTGGCCAGATGGCGTACTGTAGCGACGCATGGTCAGAGCGCAACTCAAAGTGTCTTCCATACAAATAGGGGAGATCCTGTTGCACAAAAACCACAATAGCTAACAATTCCCGGCATGTGACACAATACCGTTGTTAGGCCGGAGACAGCACTCTGCTTCCATATGCGACAACACTCGATACCCTTGACAACTTGGGACCGAACAGCTCCAATTCCGGTGTTACTAGCGTCTGTATCAAGGACGAACGGCAAGGTAAAGTCGGGGCAGTCGAGGGGAGGGGCGTTCACCAAGCCATCCCGAAGCACAACAAATGTGGCCTCCTCCTCCCCCAATGGAATTTATGACCCTTTGCCGTCAAGGCGTAGAGAGGTTTAGCTAAGGTAGTAAACCCGACGACAAAACAGCGGTAATAGGACGTGAATCCTATGAATGTATAAAGGTGGGGAAAGAGATTTTCCCGTCTTTGTATATTCCCAATGTGTGCTAGAAACTGTCCAAAATAGTTTAATGCCCCAGGTCTATCTTTAGGTGGATCCCAGCCAGTGACCATAGGCTCACGGAGCCTTTCTCCCACTTTTTCTCTGTCCCTTTCTATAATGGGTTAATTCAGTGCTTAAAGTTCTGGAGAGTGATTGTTTCATGGAACTTAAGGAAGTCTGGAAGGGCCAGGCTGCATTCTCACCTAGGTAGGGTAATGGAATGGTAATCTATTCGCAACATCTTATGGTTCCATATTAAAGAGGTAACAGGAGAATAGAGTATCTTTTAAAAGGCCCTCGGGGTGTGGGTGGGGGCCATTCGTAAATGGTGTAGAGCATCGGTAAGACCGTCATTTTTTACATGAAAGAAATATTATCAGTAAACAAGTGGTGTCTCTTGCCTTGCCATGATGTTCAGGAATGGATTAATAACCATTTCTGATCTGAATGGCAATTATTATTGTATCGAGAAACATTGACTCATCTCTTGTATTACTGTATACTTCTATCATCTGACTGGTACTAATTTTCTCACTGCTCTCAAATTACTTTCCTTGATAATTGNTTTTTTAACCCTTTTATCTGGCAACAAAACTGACACCTTTTTTACAAGGAGTCATGTTTGCATTGACCACAATACCTGCGGTCGGAACGCAAACAAAAAACAACAACTCTGATAATGTATGCACTGTCCTTGAAATTGATTGGTCCACACCAGAGACAGCTTTTCTTAGAGCCTAGTCTCACATGGTGTGGACCAGATGACGCCAAAAGGCAAAGTAGGTTCCAATGGTGTAAATGCTTACTTTTCTTCTTTTCTGAGGCTGACGAATGTCACTGCAACCCTTCCTCTTGCTCATGATGACACTCACTGGGAATGAAAGTTGACTGTAATAAAACTGCTTGCACTTTAATCCAAGAATGACTAATAATGCTATTTATCATAAGCAAGTACAGCTATACATTATACTATACGAATATGCAATAAATGAATCCTACTACTGTCTACAAATATTACACATGCAGCGCAACATAAATGATTGACACTTTACTCAGACTTCACGTGGGCTTTCTGACAAATGTCCTCTTATATGAGCGCAGAACTTTATCTATCTGTGATGAACACTGCACTTTCCATAGTTTTCATGCAGGGGCGCTGCATACCTACGCGCCCCCTGCATGAACGACGGAGGCACAGGGACAGACGTTCGATTACGTTGGAATCAATCTGCAGACGGCGGTCTTCTCGCACGGCCAGCAGCTCTATGTCGCCTTATCTCGATCCCACAATCCCAAACAGGTGAAAGGTCCGCATCAAACGGAACCCCAGCAAGGCCATCTACTTAACGACGAGAGAAAATTCACACAAAATGTCCTTTTCAATTAAGTCTTCCAGATGTAAAATGATATAAGCTTTTAATGAAGTAAAATTATCTATTTCAAAACATAATACAATTCAAAGATGTTTCATTTTAAAACTTCAAAACGGAGCATCGGGTGCTTGCGTGAATGCATCGTTCGTGTGTGACTTTCCTGGCCGAAGGCCGTAAATGGTTGTGAGGGGCGTCGCAGGCACCCCTGAACAACCCCTAGTAACGTAATAAAGATGTAGGGGTGTCAGAGGAAGGATTACCACCAATATGAGGGTTAGTGGGAGGGGTAATCGAGGAGATATAAGGGGAGAATGGGCGGGAAGAAGGGGCCTTTGGCGGAACGAGATTGGGACGGCTGGGGACAGGTGTGGATGGGAGAAAAGGATTAAAAGACGAAACCCCTGCAATCTTGTGTCGGCTCTCCTTTACAAAGACATTGACGTTAGTTGAACACACCCGTGAGCGCCATTGTTGCTCGCTGGGTGAATGTGTGGCTAATTAACTTCCCAAGTAACTTACTTAGCTATGATAGCTACTGTTAGTGATGGTTGATTGATTAGCAATCGCAATCGGCCCGTTTCCACCAAAAAGTTTGTTTCCTCTCGACAGTGATAGAGCAATGAAATGGAGAGACAGTGCAGTATTTGACATTGATTGTACCTACCCACAGCACTCGAGCAACGGCTTCTGCTGGGGTACGGCAACACAACTTGGACAAACCACACGCAGAACTGCAGTACACCGTAATACTAGAACCAGTAGAAATAATAATGGCAATTTGTAACGTTTAGTTATGATTATGATTACAAGTGCTAATGATTATTTCGGACAGCAGTGCGTGGTTGCCTGTCGTCACATGGCAATTTTTTTTATAAATATTTTTTATATCAATATATTGGGGGGGACATTTTCAGCATATTTGAATTTTCGGGGGGATGTGTCCCCCCCCAATATATATTATAATTACGGCCTTGCTTTCCACCCTCTCATTGATCCCGCTTAACTTTCATTGAGGACCTGGATTAGAGTGGTGTTCTCTTACGTTTGCTGTCCAATTTCACTCGTATATTGGGACAATTTCTAGATTTTGTCAAGTACGTTTTGTAGCACCCATCATGTCCCTCCATGATGGGTTCTAGGTCTCTTCTTGAATTGCAAAGACAGCAGAGAAAAGGCCTCAGACTTCTTGCCTGCGACTCGTTTTGCCACTTATACACGTGAAGTAAGGGGTAGACAAGCCACAGGCGGAAGCTTCAGTTGCTTAGGATAGGTAGGCCTGAGCCCAAAAGTTCGTGTTAGCCATGTAGGAGTAAGAATGTCCACGAACCGGGCTCTCCCCCTAGAAACATAAGTAAACATAATTAAATCAATCAACAGACGAAAATCATCGAAAAATAGTATACCGAGTTGACATCAAGGATGTCTGTTTGAGCGCTGCTCACTTGGTCATGATGTCACCGTAAGTCCTGAAGGTGAATTATTGAGATGGTTATTTCACCCCTGCAACATCGATTGTCTTTAGGATGCGGTGTATTGCAGGTTTCCGTCAACGTGTCGCTATCCCCAAGCAAAAGTTGACACCGACATCGTGCCCCTCTGGGCTTCGTGATCCTACGTCTACGTTTCCTCTTTGCACCTCCCCAGGTGCCCCTCATCCTCACTCCCTCACATAAACCTCCCCGCCATGCGAGGCCTAAACCAAGCCCCAGAAGCTCCACCACAGAGCTACAGGACCCCGAGATGGACGACCTGCGACAACTCCTCTGGTGGCCAAGCCTGCCCGCCATGTCCTCGTTCGACTTCGAGTCGTCCACCAGCCCCGCAGCCACGAGCTACCGGCTGCTGGGTGGGACACGCAACTTCACGGTGGGTGACACGCTGCACCTCACCGTGCAGGCCCGAGACCACCACGGCAGGGACAAGCGGCACGGCGGAGACTACTTTCGCATCAAAGTCTACTCACAGAGGCTCCGGGCGGGAGTATTCGGCTCAGTGCTGGACCACGACAACGGCTCGTACACGGCGAGCGTCGTGCTGCCGTGGCCAGGCGAAGCCCTCGTGGACATCAAGCTGGTTCACTCGAGCGAGGCCGTGCACATCATGAGCCGCCTGCGCGACTCGGTGCCCAACAAGATCTTCTTTACCGGCTACTTGAGAAGGAAGGAGCGAGAGGCGAGGCCACCGAGTGCAACGCGGTGCCGCGCTTAATGATGAAGTCCAGGATGTGCGAGTACAGAGACGCAGCTACGGGACACATGTGGTTCTGCAAGAAGCCCACTACACTGCCCTGCGACTCCCTGCGATTTCACTCGACCAGAGGACGCAGAAAGATTCTCACAAAGCAGGAGGAGCGGTTCTTCAGCAAGTAAGAGCCGACATCTCCCCCTGCATGACAATTCTCACCTACATATTCCACGTGATGGTTGTAGCATCAAAATGACGATTACTGTTGGGTGACTTCAGAGCAATATTAGAGAATAGAATGACTTTGCATGGCTGATGAGCCCAACCCTGACTGCATAGTGTTTTCTACTAGTTTGTGTTCTCCTGCTGTGATGGGTTTCATCATTTACAGAGAAGACTAATCTTACATTCACAGTCATTTCTTTGATTACATGTTACCTGCTGGTGTAGTTTCCCATCTGTGGTCCATTCCTCAACCATTCTTTTGTGCGTTGTTCTTGCGTGATGAAGTGAAGTCTCCAAGGTGACAATCAGCGGAGATCCAAGCCAGATCGAGGTGCAGCCATCCCTATCACCACAAAACCTCGGTGAGCGCTGAGCGCTGATCACGTGTGTGGCCACACCTGTTCAGAGAGGCCAGAGTAGAAACAAACACATTCCTGCGGAGGGAGCTGGTAGGAACGTTGGGTTGCTCGGTCAATGGCCAGGGTCAATGGCGGCGTGGTGTATTCTGCAAATATGCCCGACTGTGAGGGCAGGCACAAGCCGGGGTGAGTAGGTTAAACGTTGAGTTTTATAAGGGCACCACGGGGTGACCAGCCCCTCTCCACCCAGCCCCACCCTCCGACCCAGCCCCTCCCACCTCCCACCCAGCTCCCATCCTCCCCACCCAGCCCCTCCCCACCCATCCCCTCCCCACCCAGCCCCACCCTCCCCACCAGCCCTCCCCACCCTCCCCTCCCCACCAAGCCCTCCTCCCCACCAGCCCTCCCTGCACGACGGACGGACACAATAATACCCTGTGGACTGGTGTAACCAGGGGTTCCTACCAGTATTATCTGAAGATAATCTTGTAAATTCAGCAGACTATGAGTTTAACCGATCATAAATATTGAAAAAGAAAACAGACTGGATGTTAAAGTCAATGGTAGTATGATGATAAGATTGTAGCAGTTTTCGTAAGTTTGTCATATGGTTGTCTACGATAGGATTTATATTGCTTTTGCGTGCGTGTCCGTCCTAGAAAATGTCCTTGGACCATGTGTGCCGGGCCACCTCGTGCCCTCCCCAAGCGGCTTCTACCTCAACGATGAGTGGGTGTCGCTGTCCTGCAAAACTCGGCCCTTCCCAGCCCCTCAAGACCTGGCCAATTGCCTGAGCAACAAGAGGTTCTACATGTACGGGGACTCCACCATTCGCCAGTGGTTCCTGCACCTCACGGCTCATGTGCCAGGTATGTGGAACTCACCATCTATTGCTCCACCGGCTCAGAGTGCTTTATATGATCTATATCAACGGTGGCCTTCAATACCCTTTTCCACTGGCGCACCCAAGCCCAGCCAGTACAGCGCCCTCTCGGTACGAGCCAGACCAAAACATTGATGTTCTGGCCTCACAGGCACGCAAATCTAGCTTTTGGGTAAGCAAATCTAGCTGGTGTGAGCTTACCTGTGATGAATCACACGTATAATTGTACACTCTGCTGCGTGTTGCTGTAATTTCTTTGGAGAGCCTTGTGCGCTTTTTTTATATTATAAATGAAGGCAATGATGAACAGAGATAGGGCACCAAGCCTCACGTGCACAGCTGGCCACGCCTAGCAGGGCGCACCCCAATTTAGATTTGGGATGGACTCTGTGCTGAGTGACTGAGCTGAGATATTGTGTGACGTGGAGAGTGATGAGGGAGTGTCTGGTCATTATTTAGGTACCCAAACGTTCCTCGGAAGAACACTTTGAAATAAATCTTTACCGTTTCACAAACCCCTGGTGCTCGGCTGTTAGGGAGTGACCCACTTCTCTGGAGGACAGCACACAACGCAGAGTATCTACTCATCGTCTCCGAACCTTATTTTGTTTCTATGTAGCCCACCTGTCCTCCTCGTCACGATTCACGGGAGGAGAGGGACAGGCGGGACAGCTGCACAAGGCCAGCGGAAAAGATGAATGGGAGACAAGACAGGGGTCCACTTGAGGTCAATGCCAAATGCTCATTCATGAAATTGTCAAAACATTTCAATCTAGCAGGAACCTCCTTATAAGGTATTGATACTCCATGACGTTTTCTTGTATCTCTCTTCCCATGCAGCCCCTTTGTGGAGGCTACTGGTGTCACAAACTTCTGGCAAGTGTAGCAGTCCCGCACTCTTGGCGATCGTCATATCCCATCAGTCGCTGATGTTGCATTTTTGTTGCATTCTTCTAATGCAATGGCATTGTCACTCAACTCTAAGTTAGTACGAGCGAGGGAAAAGAACACTCGTCTGCGTTGGCTTGGTTTACAGGCCTACCAGCCTCCCTACTTTTCTCACGCGGCTTCCACATGAACCCACCCTGGACGCACATAACAATATCCAAATGTTAAATACTGCTGTTATACAGTCCACACATGTGGCGTGTGTCTCGGCCTCCAATATTAAATACTGCATTTAAACGGTCACACACGCGACATGCAATGCCCCAGAAATTAACACACACACCAACTACCTACACGTTGTGGATGCCCGTAGCCTCGCTTCAGCTAGGCTAATACAGCTAACAAAGCCGTATTATGAGCAGGCACCTGCGTAGTGAGAACACACCAATGGTATAGCACTGATCAGGTGCCACACACGTGGGTATTCCAGCACGATGCCCTTACCTGAAGCCAGGCAGCTTGGACGAGACGAGAGTACTGGACTTCCTGGTTGCCGTGTTATCCCACAAGTTTGTCATGGTCAAACATGACTATTACCACACTGACGTTGCATTAGGGAGTATGGGAATGAAGTCACCGTGACATCAGTGGAGTACTATAATGACACACCTGCATTTTTTTTTAAATGATTATGGATAACATGAGTCAACACATTCCTGCGGAGGGAGCTGGTAGGAACGTTGGGTTGCTCGGTCAATGGCCAGGGTCAACGGCGGCGTGGTGTATTCCGCAGATATGCCCGACTGTGAGGGCAGGCACAAGCTGGCGTGAGTAGGTTAAACGTTGAGTTTTATAAGGGCACCACGGGGTGACCAGCCCTCCTCACCCAGCCCACCCTCCCCACCCAGTCCC
Organism: Lethenteron camtschaticum; assembly: GCA_018977245.1. Taxonomy (NCBI): domain Eukaryota; kingdom Metazoa; phylum Chordata; class Hyperoartia; order Petromyzontiformes; family Petromyzontidae; genus Lethenteron; species Lethenteron camtschaticum. Next base: position 64,478 of record WFAB01001939.1, read on the forward strand.
TCATCACCCTCCCCTCCCCACCCAGCCTCTCCCTGCACGACGGACGGACACAATAATCCCCTGTGGGCTGGTGTAACCAGGAGGTTCCTACCAGTATGATCTCCATTCATCTTTAAACTGCAGTCTTGCCAAATGCTACTTCCAAATCTATCCGGGTTTCAGGAACAGAAGTTGTACAGGTTACTCCATGATGAAATGCACAACGTGTTCCTTCGATACTGCTCCTTTAATACTTCTACTTCGTTATTTGTTCATTCCAATTTGTGACTAACATTATTAATGCCCCTTTAGGCTCGAGAATTGAATCCATTTTAAAACTGCGACTGTCAAGCCTTTGTTAGAAACACAGAATGTGGACCCTGACCTGCCATGTAGTTATAGGCCCCTTTCTAATATCCTTTTCCAGAAACAGCATTGTGGTTTTTCGGTGAAACAACCGTCCAGAGATGAGTGCGATCACTTAACCTCCCCAATCAGGCATCAGATCACTGTACAGCACGATTTTCATGATTTATTCATGCCTGTTGAATTGGTTCATTATCTATTTTTCTTTTGATACTGTTAACCATGACGTTCTTTGAGATGGCCTGACGAACCATGGATATATTTCAGGCACTGCTCTAAGCTGGTTTAGATCTTCTTATCCAATAAAAGCAGTTTGTATCGATGGGTGGTTTTATATCTGCCCCCACGTGGTGTCTCGAGTGTCCATCAGATTCTGTTTCTAACGTACAAGGCCCGGTTTGGTTTGGCTCCATCGTACCCAGAGATCTGCTTTCCTGTTATGCACTCGCATGGAACCTTCATTATTACTCTTTTGGTGGCTTTTTGGTGGTCCTAAAACAAAACTTCTCTGCATGGGTGACAGGGCATTGTTCCTCCACTCCACGACAGTGTAATTATTTATCTCAGGCTATCATAGACTCGCATACCCTTGGTATTTTTTAATATCATCTCAAACTACTTTTTATTTACTGGCCTTTGATTCTTTTATTGTCTTGTGAAAGTAGTTATATTGTGTGGTGTTCTATTGTTCTTAATTGTACATGTTTTCTGTGAATGGCGCTGTGTAAAATAAATATTATGACACGCCTGCCCTTCTCAGACATGAAGTTCATCGACATCAACGCGCCCACGCTGCTGGGCCCACTCATGTCGGCGAGCGTGGCACCAAGACGTTCCTGCTTTACCGCACCAGGGCCTCCCCTTCCTCACGCCGCACGGGCCCGTGGCCGCCATCCACTACGTGGCCAACGAGATCGACGGTCTCACCGGTCAGGAGGCCCCTCTCTTCACTCTCCCACAACTAGACGTGGCATTTTATGCCCCTTTCACCGCACATCTGAGCCGATCCAGCCAGTAAACTCTCATGCCTCCACCGTTGTCACTGTAGAGGTTCTACCCGTGTGAGTCTGTCTTCCTGTGCGAATGAGTACTGGCTTTTACAACAGCCAATAGAAAAGCTGAACAGTTTATAATGAGCGAATAAATTAGTACGTTACCCCGCAGCAGCATGTTCTTTTCAATGTAAAAATGTATTGAAGTCACATCATTTACATTTGCATGTGGTTGTGCTATAAACTCGAGCAGAGCTGAAACCCCGAACTGCAAAGCGGCTGTCGTTACTTAACCGTGCGAGATGGGCAATTCCACCGTGACCTGTGCTAACTTGGCAGTGATATTTTAACGCCGTGTCCGACCAGCTGTAAATTCCAGAGATTTGGAAAACAAGGTTTTTTAGGCTCATCAGCCAACCTCACACTTCAATTAAAAGTGCAACAACAGCCACTCCACTAAGAACACAAGCACTTGGGAAAATCCCTTCTGTCTGCCTTGCTGTGTGTATGTCCGCATTCTCACATCGTCGTGTCCACTTCTGTGTCCCACAACCCAGGCGGGAAGGACACGGTGGTGGGGATCAGCTTGTGGGCTCACTTCACGGGCTTCCCCGTGTCTTCTACGTCGCTCGCATGCGTGGCATTCGCGCCGCAGTCGTCCGCCTGCTGAGCGAGCCCCCGGGACGCTGGTCATCTTCAAGTCGGCCAACACCAGCTACCACTCGCCCGACCAGTCGATTGGCTCAACCGTCAGCTCGACCAGATCAATGCGTCGTCTCATGGCGGGGTTGCCCGTCGTTATTTGGACGCCTGGGAAATGACGGCGGCCCCACCGTCTCCCGGACAACTTGCACCCCGAGCCCGTCATCATCCACAATGAGATCAAGCTGCTCCTGGCCTACGTGTGTCCCCAGTAGAAGAAAACCGGCACATATCAAGGGTCAGTATACAGGTAATGCCTCTTCTTGTATTTCTTATTGCATATTCTCAAGATTGTGAACCTTGCATTGGAAATTCACATATCATTGCTGAATATCTGGATATCTTTCCACACAGTCCCCATTAGGTTTGGCAGTGCTCAGGCTTCTCTGGTTTCCACAGAGCTTCTGATGTTCTTTCAAGTAACCTTTTATCTTCACACAGAGCAGAGGGCACATTTAAGATCTGTCGCTTGACAGTCAAACTGATATATAAGAGGTGGTAGTTAGCCAAAGTGCAGAAGGATATGTAATATATTATTTGGGTCTTTCAGTAAAGCCACATAAATAGAAAACATAATCAAAATAATAACAATATCAGGACATTTCAATCGCAACACAAAGCAATCGTCTTCAGGTGAAGAAAGAGGGGGAAATCTGCCGAGGTAGGCTGTATATAAAGGTTTAGAGATGGGCGGGGGCAGCTAATTTAATGTAGGAGAGGTCTCGTAACCTGCAGTAGGTCTACACCAATCAAAGAGGTGTTTACAAATGGTTTAGAGATGGGCGGGGCAGCTAATGCCAAATGTGGGAGAGGTACTACGGAGCTGTGGGGGGTGGCCATTGTATTGTGAGATATTAGCATGTCAATGTAAGAATTTGAAGCTCGGCGAGAGCTCGGACAACGCAGTGGCCACATGGAGGTGGAAATAAATGGCAAGCCGCCATTTACTAACACAGCTAAAGGTGGCTATGTTATTGATTCGGTTTGTGTTTCTGTGCCAAGGGCGACTTCTGTAGCATTTCCAGCTGGATTTGCATTTCGAGAGACGAGCTACTTAGGAAGAAAAGGGGCTTGTTTCCTTCTGGGAAAGGTTATATGCAAGTTGCAGAGAGTTTTGATAAGAAAGTGGTCTGTTGAACACTCAGGACCACGCAAAGCTCAAGTGTTCAGGATGTCTTTCAAGTCCGGGTTATGGTGTAGTAGAAATGTGGTAATGCTTGGATCTGGGGTACATCCATGTAAAATTGTGCTTATCCAGTTGGTAGAAATATGTTTGTGATTGACAGTTCGTGATGCGCGCAGTAGCTCACCATTTGCATTGCTGTTACATTTGTAGTGCCTGATATACGCGTCACACGCTGAAGTCGGTGTGCGTGCACGCGGCGTACAGTGGGAGCAAATAAGGACACGGGGCGCTGATTGGCTGGTCGTTTTTGTTGTCCCAAAGGAGGTAACGTGATGTCTGAAGATGGTAGCAGGTGGCAAGGGAGTTATTAAGGACGCAGGGCGCTGATTGGCCGAGAGGGTGTGTTGTCGCGGAGTGGCGCCGCATTGTCGGGAAAAACTACCAGGTACCAGCGGGGGCCTGGGGGCGAGTGGCGTCGCGGGGGATGCCCCTGATTAATTGGGAATTAATTGGTTCGGGGATAAAGACAGGGGTTTTTGGAGGAGACGGGAGTTCGCGCCTGGAGGAACAGAGGATGGAAGAGTCGGAGCAGCAGAGCTAGTAACAGTATAGGGTAGCAGTGGAGAAGCGTAGGGTAGCAGTGGAGAAGCGTAGGGTAGCAGTGGAGAAGCGTAGGGTAAGCAGTGGAGAAGTGGTAGGGTAGCAGTGGAGAAGTGTAGGGTAGCAGTGGAGAAGTGTAGAGTAACAGTGAGACGACGAAGCCAGTAGGAAGCGGCTGGAGTGTGGGAAGAGAAGCTGATGTAGTTACGACGGAGTGGGACGGCGAGCTGATAAAGAGCAGCCGAACTCTGGCGGAGAGAGTGGAGAGGAGAGTCGATGGAGGAGTGATGGGGAGCGAGTGAGGCCGGCGGAACGCGGCGAGCGACTGGAGAGTGCGGAGGAGAACTGTGGATCGGTGTTTAGCAGGAGAGCGTTGAACGAAATACGCGGAATAAAGTACAAGGAAAGACAAGAAGCTGTAGTGGTCGGTTCGAGCACTACACATTTACCGACTGGTGCCAAGAATGGTTTTGGAAGTTGCTGCCAACTCGCGCATTAAAGTCGACAAGTATAAGCAGCATGTCCAATTGTGGGATACAGAGTCCATGACACAATTTAGCATGGAGCAGAACTCTTCTTTGCTTTCATCTGAGTGTGTCATTGTTGACGCGTACACTTATCAGTATATAATAGCGCTCCTTAGTTAGAGGGAAACAGATAGTCACGAGTCTCTCAGAGTGAATTTTAGGTAGTGAGATGAGTTTATCCGCTATGTCGCCTTTTATGGCAAAAGCCACACCAGCATCTCTCCTTTCCCCACGTGTCTTCCCATCCAAATAAGTCTGCGTCTTCTCGCTAATTTGTCCCTGTCCGTCCAGTCTTGTCTCTTGAAGGCTGTAATATCAATACGATGACGAGCTACTTCATAGAAGCAACCTGTTAAGTAGTGTCCGAACATTCCAAGTAGCAATCGTCATCTTTACTAGTCTGCATTTCTTATCACACGTTTGAAGGCTAGTTGGCTGCGCTTGCCAACCAGCTTTGAAATGAGTGAGCTTTCTTTACCCAACATTTTCTTGGGGCTCCCCTCTTGAGGCAGGCATGCTCTCCATGAATAGGGCTGCCCGGATTCCCAGACTGCTGCTCAAACTGTTGTCATTCACACTGAGACCTCCTTTACCAGTGGCAAAATATAGTAGTAGTTTTTACCCTTTCAACTGGTACAAAAAAACTGACACCCTTATACAAGGCATTATGTTTGCAATATCACAACACAAGCAGTCAAAATGCAAACAAAAAAAACAACTCTGATGATGTAATGATATGCACTGTCCTTGAAGTTGTTTGGTCCACACCCGAGACAGCTTTCTTAGGCCTAGTCTCAATTGGTGTTGGACCAGATGACGCCAAAAGGCATACAACTCAAAGACAGCGCACTATCAGAGTATTGAGAGCTCGGGGTAAGCATTTACACTGAGACCTCCTTTACCAGTGGCAAAATATAGTAGTAGATTTTTACCCTTTCAACTGTTGTGGTTATTGCAAACATGCTGCCTTGTATAAAGGTGTCAGTTTTTGTACCAGTTGAAAGGGTAAAAACCTACTACTATGTTGTCATTCATTTAACGAGTCTGAGCTGCCTGTGTGCAGAGCTTTTGTTAACAGTTCCCAGGTCCTCAAGCCTGCCGCTACCATGTCCACTCCATCGCCACAGGACTTTCTCTGCTCTCCACGCCTTTTACGGTGGTTAAGAGAAGCTGCTGTTGTTGCCACCAGCTGCCCTCTCTCTGGTCTCATATCTTCTGGTCTCGTGGTACACACAGAGTATAACGACTGAGTTGTCCCGCAGTAGGCACTGTCTTTTGCGCTGCCATCCATTGACTCCATTGGTGGTGTTCTTCCGCATGCCAACCAGATGCAATGCCTTGGACCTATAAGGTTCATCTGGCAGAATCATCAACCAGCGCCCTGCTGCCGACGCCAACACCTTCGCCGTGACCCTGGCAGGGCGGCAAAGTGGGTGCTGGGACTTGCCCAAGGGCCGCCTGGGAGCTAACGGAAGGAATGGGTGCCCTAAAGTCCCATTCGTAAGTCATGGCCTACGCCGATGCCCACAGTAATGCAAACAAAGGTCCCCCGTGTAGCCTTAACAGACTGTTGGGGCAAGTGCTGTTAGCGAGCACCTA
>WFAB01001940.1:0-70338 GCA_018977245.1 Lethenteron camtschaticum
TTTTTACTAAAACTTAAAATAAGTTTCTTTGTCGGTAAAAACAAACTTAATTCTAGATTTGAAGCTTTCGTGACTGCAAGGATTCATGCTTATAGGTTTTTCGGTAAAGTCACGTAGGTAAAAAATAAAAAATAAAAAAATAAAATGAAATAAAAAATAAATCACATTTATTTTATTTCTATTATTATTTACATTAATTCTTTTTTTACCTACGTGACTTTACCGAAAAACCTAAGAGTATAACAAAAACTTAACTTGGAGCTTTAGTGACTGCAGGAATTACTCTTTGGTTCTTTCGGTCAAGTCACGTATAAAGAGAAAAAAATAATAATTATTTGTAGGTCCCACCGAGATTTGAACTCGGATCGCAGGATTCAGAGTCCTGAGTGCTAACCATTACACCATGGAACCCCCACGTAGAGCTGCCTCATTGCACAACCTCTCGGCAGCAGCTGCTGAGCCCACATTTAGAAAAGTGTTTTCTGAGAACCGAGCCATCTGCACTTGCTCCTGACACCGCATATCCTTTCTGTGCTGCCATCTCCTGGCCAGTTTCACAAAGATAATTCATTTTAATATCAAACACGTGAAGGGGCATTACTTTTCCATGAATTCATTTGAAAACGTTAACTCAAAATTTTTATTATTTTATTGAGTTTTATTTTGAGTTATTTTTATGGAACTCTCCATTTTAAACGCTACTAAAAATGTTTACACCTGGCACAATCACAGGGGCTACCAACAGAAAGCGCACGTGACATGACTGCACACTCATCAAGAAATCAACGCACTCACCATTGGCTCAAACCCTCGGGTGCGATTCAGAAAAATATCCAACTAGTCCAACGTGAGATGATTTTCTCTTTGCAACCCTTGAATCTTGAGTTCAAGTTTCAGCGTGACCTCTTGGTTTTATATTTTACGCTATGTTCAAAAAAAGGTTGGATTTTTTATTTAAATCTAGTTCAGTCTTGCTGGGTCGTGATAAAGTGTCACTCTTTTCGTCTTGATAATTGGTTTTTTACCCTTTTATCTGGCAACAAAACTGACACCTTTTTTACGAGGAGTCATGTTTGCATTGACCACAATACCTGCAGTCGGAATGCAAACAAAACACACAACTCTGGTAATGTATGTGCACTGTCCTTGAAGTTGATTGGTCCACACCCGAGACAGCTTTCCACTTTAGATGATGTTATTAATGATGTTGCTGATGATGTTGTTGTTGATGCTGCTGATGATGTTGTTGTTGATGCTGATGATGTTGTTGTTGTTGATGCTGATGATGTTGATGTTGTTGTATATGATGGTGTAAATGATGTTTATTGATAATGTTGATGATCGCCACATCAACATAATTTATTAATTTATTCAGTTAGGGTAGCCTCTCATTGTGGGAGGGGAGAGTCTTGTACCCCAGAAGTGACGTCACGTCATCTGCTGCCGCGTGACGTCACGAGGTAACAGGAAGCTGGAGGTCCGCGCGTGAACTGCAATCCGAGGTGAGAAATTCTCATCGTGGTTGTTGTTGTGGTTGTTGTTGTTTACCAAGCTAGAGCCTCGCTCTCTCTCTCGTAGGGATGTCACTAGAGCAGCAGCAGCTTGTGAATCGATGTCCAAGTTGGAACTTTACAACGCGGGGCCTAGACACGCGGGGCCTTGCCTCCTGCCCTCGCCTGGTCGCGTTTGCTTTAATTCCCTCCCTTAAGTTTAATTTGTCTTCACGCGGCTCGCTACTTTGTCACTTTGGTTTATTGTAGATATTAACGCAGTTTTTTTTTCGCTTTTTACCAGCCCAAGCCCGCCTGAGCTGCTGTACCGCTCTTGTTTACAGAAGCTACCTGCCCACAACAACAAGGTGGGTTTTGTCAACGCGTGTCTCGGTGTTTTGACTTAAAATTTTAGCAACTGCAGCAATTCATATTCTTGGTTCTTTCTGTAAAGTCACGGAGATAGAAAATGAAATAACAGATAAAATGTTAAATTAAATAAAAAATTGCAAATAAAGCAAAAAAACCCACGACGTTTTGACCGCAACACAAGTGGTCTTTGTTTATTTCCATTATCTGTTATTTGTATTTGCTATCTACGTGACTTTAGAACCAAGACTACGTGTGTCAATGTCTGTCAAACACGCTGAGCGCGTGCTCATGTTGACTCTAAATGTGGAGGGGACAACCCCTGCTGCTGTTGACCATGGCAGTGTGTGTGCCAGAGTCAAGTCTGTTCACTCTGTTGAACACGCACGTTATATCAAAACAATATCATATCTTCTGGGTTCTTTCGGTAAAGTCACGTAGAAGGGAAATAATAAAAATAAAACATAATAAAACAATTCTCACGACGTTTTCGGCCACAACGCAAGCAGCCGTCCTCAGGTGAAAACCAGGTCTGACAGACCTGGTTTTCTGACAGACCTGGTTTTCACCTGAGGACGGCTGCTTGCGTTGTGGCCGAAACGTCGTGAGAATTATTTTATTATGTTTTACTTTATATTATTTTATTACTTCCCTTCTACGTGACTTTACCGACAGAACCAAGAAGATCTATTAACTCTGTTGAACACGGAGGTTATATCACAACAATAGTTTGTTTTTGGTTTCCTCTGGAACTCTTATAAGAATGGAAAAGTCAAGAAGTTGACACAGCACACACGTGCAGCAGCTGAAGTCAGATCTGCTCATCCCAGCATTCAAGGACATCTGAGCCTGGCTGGCTTCACACGCTAAGTTGCGATTGAACATTAATTTATGCATTTCTGCATAACACAAATAGGATTGTTTTCAACACCCTTTGCAATGTCAGCCGAATTTAGCTCTTATAAATATCTATTTTGTAACCAGACAGCCAAAATTGTGTGCTCGGAATTTTGGGTTAACATTCATTAAGAAGATATGAGGGCTTCCAGGCATATTTATGACCATTCACCTCTCATTGTGTGCCATAACAGCCCGTGTGATGAATTTGGGAAACTTTTTCTCTATATCATGAATATCTATGAATAAGTATAGACGTGTAAGTCACGTGTTACTATGTAAATATGCATTCCTCTGTGTCTCGATACTGATGTGTAGATGGTGTGGATATTCTTTTTCTGTCTGCAGCTGTCGCTTCCTCTGCAGAATTGGTCTGATGGAGCAAAGGCACTCGGCGCAGCTCGGTGCGACAAGGCATCAATGCGACCGGTGTGCATACAGCACGGATCGTCCTGCAAATTTGACACGGCACCAGAGAACTCACACAGGAGAGAAACCCTTCAAGTGCAGTGTGTGTGGAAGGCGTTTGCACAGTCATCTACTCTTGTAACACACCAGAGAACACACACGGGAAAGAAACCCTTCAAGTGCAGTGTGTGTGGAAGACGTTTGCAAAGTCATCTACTCTTGTAACACACCAGAGAACACACACGGGAGAGAAACCCTTCAAGTGCAGTGTGTGGGAAGGCGTTTGCACAGTCATCTACTCTTGTAGCACACCAGAGAACACACACGGGAAGAAACCTTCAAGTGCAGTGTGTGTGGGAAGACGTTTGCAAAGTCATCTACTCTTGTAGCACACCAGAGAACACACACGGGAGAGAAACCCTTCAAGTGCAGTGTGTGTGGGAAGGCGTTTTCACTTTCATCTACTCTTGTAAAACACCAGAGAACACACACGGAGAGAAACCCTTCAAGTGCAGTGTGTGTGGGAAGGCGTTTACACTTTCATCTACTCTTGTGCACACCAGAGAACACACACGGGAAGAAACCCTTCAAGTGCAGTGTGTGTGGGAAGACGTTTGCAAGTCATCTACTCTTTAGCACACCAGAGAACACACACGGAGAGAAACCCTCAAGTGCAGTGTGTGTGGGAAGGCGTTTGCACTTTCATCTACTCTTGTAAACACCAGAGAACACACACGGGAGAGAAACCCTTCAAGTGCAGTGTGTGTGGGAAGACGTTTGCAAGTCATCTACTCTTAACACACCAGAGAACACACACGGAGAGAAACCCTTCAAGTGCAGTGTGTGTGGGAGACGTTTGCAAGTCATCTATCTTGTAAAACACCAGAGAACACACAGAGAAAACCCTTCAAGTGCAGTGTGTGTGGGAAGGCGTTTGCAGAGTCATCTACTCTTAAAACACAAGAGAACACACACGGAGAGAAACCCTTCAAGTGCAGTGTGTGTGGGAAGGCGTTTTCAGTCATCATCTTGTAAAACACAAGAGAACACACACGGAGAGAAACCCTTCAAGTGCAGTGTGTGTGGAAGGCGTTTTCAAATTCATCTACTCTTGTAAACACAGAGAATCACACGGAGAGAACCCGTCAAGTGCAGTGTGTGGGAAGGCGTTTGCACAGTCATCTGCTCTTAAACACCAGAGAACACACACGGGAGAGAAACCTTCAAGTGCAGTGTGTGGGAAGCGTTTGCACAGTCAGCACATCTTCATGTACACCAGAGAACACACAAGCATCAGAAGATCCACAGGAGTGGAGTCTGAAATCAGCTTGTGAAAGTCAAAGTTCTGCAATGAGCCCATCCTCATCAAACAAGAACCGGACGAAATCCCAGCTTGGACACTTAAAGGTATCGAGGTGAAATGTGAAGAGGTGAAGGTGAATGTGAAGAAGTGATGGTGAAGAGAAGAAGTGAAGGTAAAATGTGAAGATGAAGATTCAACTCCAAAATGGACCTTCACATCGATGGAGCAACGTGAAGCAGGAGGAGATCTGACTGAGGCAGAGCGAGGCAACTCCAGCAGTTTGTGGAAGTGGAGGTGTGGGTGGCCTCCGAGACAATACAAAGTCAAATGGAGACCCGGTAGATGTGTAAGCCAGAGACGATGTCGCTCCAATAGATGCACCTTGTCACAGGCCTTTAATGACAAGAATGTGAAGTTAAACACTCATTCCTCGGTGCAACCTGCAGGGTAAGAGCGGCCAGTCTTTGTGGACCTGTGTGTTGGTAGATCTCTAACCAGGAGCGAGAGCCAATAAGCCCCAAGCATTCACTATGTTATAATAATTGTTTTACATGGTGGTTGCTGAGTTTTTATCGTATCTTGTCTCAAACACTTAAGAGTACCCCAAGTAGCAGCTGCCCTGTGTGGCACAAGGTGGTGACCTGCACCGGCCTGCGTGTCAAGAGCCTGTCAGTGGGGGCGATGGTTGATGTGTCTTGTGGAGTTTGTAGGTAATGTTTAGAATTTGCTACATTTTCACCCAGACACCAACATGCAATGCCTACTCGTTTTGAATGAATTTTATGTTTCACATCCACTGTTCAGTAGAGGGTACATTCTTTAAATAGCTCCTTGTTAATAAGACGTTATCTAAACTAATTGTTCAATTTTGTAAACGTAATCAACCAGGTAGGGTGTTGACTGTTGTGTTGGCTGACTCTGTGTTGTGTTGCATTATATTTCTAAGTTCACTTTGTTTTCTCATTCACTTGTTGCACCTGATGATGGTTGCTTGTGTTCCAATCGAAGTCGTGTTCTGTTTTATTTCTTTCTCCGTGACTTTACCGACGCAGTAAGTTTCACTGCAGTAATTCAATGTCATTTGCCTGTCAGTAGTTTAGAATGAATACTTTCTGATGTGCGCGACATGAACATTTTGTCTGAGGGTCAAACATCGAGTCAGCGATGTGGGCAAGTGTGTGTGTTTGTAAGTAGCCTGTAGAGATACTCAGGTCGACCCGTTATTCTTGTGATACAGGTCAAAGGGTACTTTTGTGTTTCAAGGAAGTATCTGCCTCGAGTAGGGAGCATGCAATAGGGAGCATGCTCGGATCATCCGTCAGTTACAAGGCGTACCGCTTAAAAGTTTCACGTAGAGGAGATACATTCTCAATGATGACTCGCAGAAGGCCGTGGGATTTATATTTTGTGTAAAACGTTCCTTTGTTTCGTGGAGAGACCTAATAAATGAAAGACGTCTTGTCTGCTGATCTTGTTCATTCCGTGTACATCGATATCCCACATTGCTTACGTACACACCACACACAAAAGAAACAAGAACGACTTGCGGGGATGGGCAAAGATCGATGAATCTTGACAATGGAGCGAGTTGAGCGTTCGATTCAACATGTCTCTGTCTGTCTGTGTTCGCCTCTGTGTGTGTCTCTGTGTCTCTCTGTCCACGTCATCTCTGTACCTGTCTCTGTGTTGCTCTGTCTGTGTCTGTCCACCTGTCTTGTCAGTCTGTGTGTCTATCAGCGTCTGTCTAACCATAGTCAACGACTGTCAGCAGCAGGTGCCCGGTCAACTCCCACGACTACACGCCACTCAAACTTGCTCCCAACACAGACAAAGATCCCCGTGTAGCCTGAACAGAATGTTGGGGCAAGTGCTGTTAGCTAGCACCTAACACAAAGACAAAGATCCCCTGTGTAGCCTGATACGGCCGGTATTGGCGAAGAAAATGTACTATGGCCAAGAGTTCCCGACGAGTAACGCAGCAGCGGGTCTCCGCCGGAGACAGCACGCAGCTTCCGTAAGCCACTACGCGTTCGACGCCGTCCCTAGATTGGGACAGGACGCCCCAATCCCCGTGTCACTCGCGTCGGTATCGGGATAAATGGCCGAGTAAAATCCGGATAGTCCAGCGTCGGTGCCGATGCGAACCGACCGCGTAGCTCTGAAATGCCGCCTCCTCCGCCGGTCCCCAACTGAGCCTCCGGCCCTTCGCCGTAAGGAGGTGTAAAGGCCTCGCGATCGTGGCAAAGTCCGGCACGAACCTGCGGTAATAAGCGAACCCGACGACCGACGCACGTCCCCCATGAGGCGGAGTCGGCCAGTTCCGGACGCACGCCGTCTTCTCCGGGTCCGTGGCCACCCCGTCCGAACTATGTGGCCCAAATAGTGCACGGATCGCTGCAACAGGTGACACTTTTTAGGCTTAAACTTCAATTTAGCGGAATGCATCCTCGCAAACACCGCGTCCAATCTCCGCAGATGTTCCTCAAACGTGCGGCTGAAGACGATAACATCGTCCAAATATATCAGACACGTGTCCCACTGCAGACCGGTCAACACGAGTTCCATCAATCACTGGAACGTCGCCGGGGCGGCGTTCAAGCCCATTGGGAGACAAATTGAAACAAGCCCTGTGGCGTACGGAAAGACGTCTTATCCCTCGAGGACTCGTCCAGGGAAAGTTGCCAAAATCCGATGAAAGATCGAGAGTAGATAAAAACTTCGCCCCAGACAAGGCATCGAGGGAGTCATCCATACACGGCAGGGGGTACGCATCCGCAACGGACACTTTATTCAACCTGCGAAAATCGACACAAAACCGCAATTTCCCATCCTTTTTCTTCACAAGGACCACTGGAGCACCCACGGACTGTTGGACGGGGAAATAATGTCGGCGGCCAGTATATCCTCTACTGCGCCCCGTATGGCTGTGGGTCCCCGACTCCCCGTACTCCGCCGACGGTGTTTGACGCGGTGGCGACACAATAGCGTCTTCCCGCATAGCCAAGATGGTGGCTTCCCATGGAGACAAGATGGCGGCTTCCCACGGAGACAAGATGGCGGCTTCCCGCATAGCCAAGATGGTGGCTTCCCATGGAGACAAGATGGCGGCTTCCCGTGGAGACAAGATGGCGGCTTCCCGCGGTGACANTCAGATAGCCACTGCCACTCAACACCAGATNAGCCACTAGCCAATCAGCCACTCAGCCAATCAGCCACTCAGCCAATCAGCCACTCAGCCACTCAGCCACTCAACCACTCACCACTCACCACTCACCCACTCACCATCACCCACTCACTCACCACTCACCACTCACCCATTCACCACTCACCACTCACCAACTCACCCACTCACCCAACTCACCCTCTCACCCACTCACCAACTCACCCATTCACCACTCACCAACTCACCCACCCACTCACCCACTCGTGCCCCGACCCATGCTCTGTCCGCCTGAGGCGTGTGTGGCACATTAGGAATGGATCACTCTTTTAAGGGTGTCCTTGTACAGCAAGGGAGTAAAGTGTGGTTCTGTGAAAGTCCTGATGTGCTGCGCAATGCATCAATGCATGTGTGTACAGCAGCATGTAATGTCTGAGTCGGGCCTGTAGGTGGCCGGCAGGGTTAATGAAGAACCACACGTGTAGACCAGCCACGTGGTTAATGGCGTCTCGGAAGGATTGCTGCGTGTAACACGCGCTGTTGCATTTTACAGGTCAAGGACCCAAAGGTTGTTTTTGATCGTTATATAAATGTTCTAGATTTGTTCTAGACTTGTTTTAGACTTTAAGCTTGGCTTTGAATTGTTCGTTTGTGATATATGCAATTAGAGGCGTTTTAGCACTGTGCATTGTAAAGGGATGACGCACTGTAATTAGTTACTGTCATTGTAATTCTCTAACTCTAATACTGTTTAGTCTATAACCATGCCCATGTACCCAGATATGACTACTTGCAATTCTATTGAGCATAGAACACATGTAAAGTAGTAAGCTGTACAATGGTGATATACAGTACATATACTGTACGCATACAGTACATATAATGGGTGTAAGATACCGATAGAAGTGGATGGTATAGATAGACATACAGCTTAGGATTAAAGTAATATTCGAATAGTGATGTGCAAATGTGATTGTCAAGTAGGTTAACAATCCGCATATCCAGCAACATAATACTATGTGAATAAGGATGTGCATCTCCATGCATAATTCCGTGCTTCGTGTTAATTTGTAAATATTCANCCCCAATGTCCTCTAAACTGCTGCAAGTTTAGAGGATTATAAAGCGACATACAGCCTGAAATATCAAAATTGGTGATCTCGAGCTTGATTTGGAATAAATGTGCAAGTTTATACTGTACTGACTTTGTTTTATTATTTAAGGACAATCGTGTTGAGCGGGTGCTTCTATAAACGAGTGTTTTACATATAATTTCTGCCATGAACTTTGAATAATCATCTGAATGGTTTAGCTTGTAAGCGTGGTTTATTATCACGTCCATATTAAAGTTTTTTGGTTAGATCGCTTAAATATATAAATGTTCGTTGAAACCCGCCACCACCCGACAAAGCCAACTAGATAGGGTTGTCACGTTAACAGAAAATGCATATTTGTCACTAGTACAGCACACCGGTGTGTTGGAGAACCAAGCCACAACATTTACAATCTGAGTACGACGTTTCGCCTGTAATTAAAACTAGCTTCATCAGTCGACAATCAGATTTGGGAAGTCCACTCGTTGCTTATATAGAAGCATAGATGTGTTGACCACGCAGCTGCGCTCTATAAGTATGCTGCCCTTTGTCGGCACATTTATTTATGTTTTAATTTAAATCACATACTTCAGCGATCTAACCTCCTCTATTATGGATGATATTGGTCCCGNAATCTTACGTGTTAAACCGTGTGTATGTGTTTATATTTTGGTCGTGNTTTTTTATGGGTCATTTCATTGAATATGGAGAGGTTACCAGCGCCTCGCACCCGTCCAGAGACTCGTGGGCCTCTGTGGTGGCTACGAGCCTTCCCTCCAGGACATTGCTCACATCCACCGCAGCGTTACCGTCCGGCACCGCCGATGAGGTAGGGATTCNTTTTTCCGAACTTACTCGTGCTGGTAATACCAAACCAGGGGGCTCGTGAAAAAAAATACTACTTGTATGTACATGGATCTGTATGATCCATGTACATAAGGGACGATCAGTCATCTTTAACTAGCAGGTCTTTATTGTTCTGCAAGTATATTAACGTTAAAACTCGTAGAAACACATGCACACTCGTGTGTGAATGCACACCGCTGTATATACAGTCGTGTTTGGATGCACACTCGTGTGTGTATACTCGTCCGTGTTTTTTTAAGGAAAATATAGTAGCAATAACGTACGATCAGTCATCTTTAAAACAGGTCTTTATTAATCTGCAAGAAAACTCACGTTAATACTCGAATCGAAATCTTTATTAATACGCATGCTATTTCCCAATAGGAATTCAACAGTTAAAAGATATTCTTAAAATCAAACAAGGAAACGTCGATTTCCACTTTGACGTCCTTTTCCACTGAAGCCATTCGTCCAGAAGTCCAAGCCATCAAACACAGGAACAACGAACGTGCAATCCACGCACACTCTGAAACTTATTATTTGAAGTTAATTTATTACACAATCATGAAAATTAAAGAACATGTTTAAAATATTGAGCAAAGTTGTGGTCACACACTTTCTCCAACTTCAGCTCAACAAGACCACTTAACCACTAGAGTAAAATCAGGAATTGAACCACCTCACAACCACTGCACATCACACCACATCAACAAGTAATCCGATAGGACTACAAAGCACCACCTTAACGTGACGAAGTCTAGAATTCACAAAACACCACGACACAATTAATAACAGTATTTTCTGGTGACTGAAGATTTTATTTCTGAAAATGCCTTCCCACACACAGAACAATTGAATGGCTTTTCGCCCGTGTGTGTTATGGTGAGTGTGAAGATTTTGTTTAATTGAGAATGATTTCCCACAAAGAGAGCAATTGAACGGCTTCTCGCCTGTGTGTTTTCTGGTGAGTGTGAAGTGTTGATTTCTGTGCAAATACCTTCCGCACACAGAGCAATTGAACGGCTTCTCGCCCGTGTGTGTTTCTGGTGATTGCGAAGAGTTGATGAATCTGCAAATATCTTCCCACACACAGAACAATTGAACGGCTTTTCGCCCGTGTGTGTTCTGGTGAGTGTGAAGATTTTGTTTAAGTGAAAATGCCTTCCCACAAAGAGAGCAATTGAACCGCTTCTTGCCAGTGTTTGTGTGGCGCTGGGAGAGTTTTCTGCTCCATGTGACTGATTCTTCAGAGCAGAGCAAATTTCGCGGATGTTGTTCAGAGTTAAAGGCACCTCTAAGGTGCGTGGATGTGTGGCTTAAATCGCCAAGAAGCAAACTCTTACCAATGTCTAACCGATACACAGTAAGTCGGACTACACACGCGATTACCAGTTTATCCACTAACAAAGACACTTACTTGTTGATGCACGCGTATCGATGTCCCTGGAACCCGTCTGAAGAGATCGCCACGAACTCTNCCGAAGCAAAGTCGCCAACCAGTCGCAAAGCAATCGTGCTCGCCAGGCTGGGTCTCGTGGAAGAAGGGTTATCTGCAGAGCGGGGAGTCGAGCGTATATCCTCAGCAAAATCAGTCTCGAAATGACCCTGAGGTCTGATTTTAAGCCCTTATAACTTCGCTCTAGCATCCAAATCCTTTGTTCTCGACTTGGCCTATCACGGACTTTGCTTCAATTGTAATTTTTGCATTAACAATCCGCATATCTAGCAACATAATACTATGTACATCTCACTGCATAATTGTACACTTCCGTTTGAATAAGGATGTGCATCTCCATGCATAATTCCGTGCTTCGTGTGAATTTGCTAATATTCACCCCCAATGTCCTCGAAACTGCTGCAAGTTTAGAGGATTATAAAGCGACATACAGTCTGAATATCAAAATTGGTGATCTCGAGCTTGATTTAGAATAAGATGTGCAAGTTTATACTGTACTGACTTTGTTTTATAAATATATTTAAGGACAATCGTGTTGAGCGGGTGATTCTAGAAAATGAGTGTTTATATTGTAATTTCTGCTATGAATTTAGAATAATGATCTTAATGGTTTAGCTTGTAAGTGGTTTATTATGATGTTCATATTAAAGGTTTTTTGGCTTAGATCGCTTAAATATATAAATGTGTCGTTGAAACCCGCCACCACCGACAAAGCCAACTAGTAAGGGTTGTCACGTAAACAGAACATGCAAATGTTTCACTAGTACAGCACACCGGTGTGTTGGAGAGCCAAGCCACAACATTTACAATCTGCGTACGACGTTTCGCCTGTAATTAAAACTAGCTTCATTAGTCGACAGTCAGATTTGGGAAGTCTCACTATTTCGTTTCTGATATAGAAGCATTGATATGTTGACCACGCAGCTGCGCACTTGAACAATGTTGGGGGTGGGTAGCGTGGGATTACTGAGGCAATGTACATTAAGCGTGTGGATTATGCGAGCCCTTTGAACGTGTCCTTCCTGTCTATTGTGTTTATTAAAATAGCCCTACCAACGGTAATCTCTAATGAAGTACACTTTCCTTTGTCGGCATGCATTTATTTAATGTTTTATTTTGAAGACGCATTTATATACTTCCGCGATCTAACCTAACAACCTCTATTATGGATGCTATTGGTCCCGAAATCCTACATGTTAATCTCGTGTGTATGTGTTTAATATTTTGGAAAACCATGACTTTAATAGTAAATAAACCAATGCGATGGTGTTTATACGCTTGCAATTAAATGAATGAAATACAAGTTAATTCAAATTATACAAAAATAAATAATAATGAATATGAAGCCCGAGGCCGAGGTGTATGGCAGGCCAAACGGCCAGGCCTCCCTTCTGTCCTCGTCGCAGGAATGGCGACATCAAAGACAGCACAAAGCAAGGGGCAAATGTTGAATTTTTGTAGCGTAAATTAGACTAATTATAGACTACAAACACTACGTACACGATGTACACACAGCTACACAACGCACACACACACTCGCCACACTTTCTCGACAAAACACGAACTGCACACTCTCACTTACACTGCACACTTTCACTAACTCACTGACTCACTCTGCCACACTCAAGCTCTAACGCACTCAATCTCACACCACTTATTCACTCACTCACCCACTCGCTAAATCTCTCACCCACTCACTCACCCACCCACTCAATCTCTCACCCACTCACTTAATCTCTCACCCACCCACTCACACTCACTCACTCAATCTNTCACCCACTCATCAATCTCTCACACACCACTCACTCAATCTCTCACTCACTCACCCACTCACTCAATCTCTCACCCACTCCATCCCACTCACCCACTCACTCACTCACCCACTCACCCACTCACTCACCCACTCACTCACCCACTCACCCACTCACTCACCCTCGCTGTGTAGACCACGGAGTCTGAAGTCGAACCCAGGGCCCTGCTGTTTCCGGTCCGCGCACAACCAGCACTGCACCACGTGATGCGCCAGTCAAGATCGTGGGGCGGAGCCTCGCGCTAGTGACGTCACCTCTGTTACGTCACAGCCACGCCTCCACCACAGTGGAGAGGAATGCACACGAGGGAGCAGCAGAAGAAGCCTTTGAGAGCGAATCCTCAACGAGGTGAGCGACCCTGTGATTTTACATTTCGACCACAAACTAAAGCTTCATTATTTTTAAATGTTCATAATTCAATTTTCAGCAATCAAATTAGAAAAAAACGCCACTTTTTCAAATTTTCTTGCTGTGGATTTCACACCTGATGACGATTGCTTGTGTTGCAGTCGAAACGTGATAATTGTATTTGTTTTATATTTTTATTATTTTATTGTTTCCATTCTACGTGACTTCACCGAAAGAACCAAAAATATGAATCCCTGCAGTCACGAAAGCTTTAAATACAAATTCAATGTAGAACTGTTAGGATACTTGGCATTCCCTGAAATGTTGCTGTTACTGTCGTTGTTTAGACCCAAGCGAGTCAGCATTTAAAACAAGCTTAACTAATCCGTTTAAATCTCATAGAATATTAATAATATGTCTACAATTATTGTGTTCTGATTGCTGGTACAATTGTGCCCTACATTATATGTATTGAATGTTATTCAACATTTTGGGAGGAGTCTGCCTTTAAGTTCAGACCCGAGCCGCTGCCATAGTTGCCTCCAATCTGTGATGTCACAGCCACATGGGTGGTACCTCTGACATCAAGTGACCTACGACGTCATGCTCGTATTATAACAGATCATTAAAGTATGATCCTTTATCAAGCAATCGATTAATACAAATGGCTGTACGTGAACATGCATGTCGGGATTAGAGGTGAAATATCATTGTTAAGTCTGGTGATTATGTTTAATGGAATAGGCAGTTGGAATAAACATGTTTGTGTGGGTGGATGAGTGAGTGATCGGGCGCACACATGAGTGGGAAAACAAGCGAGTGAGTTAGTGGGCTTTTAAAGCAACAGTCACGATAGTCTTCTTGGTTCTTTCGTAAAGTCACGTAGAAGGGAAATAATAAAATGATAAAAATAAAACATAATAAAATACAATTCTCACGACGTTTCGGCCACAACGCAAGCAGCCGTCTTCAGGTGAAGAACAGGGCTGTCGAAAAGACAGCGTCTGAATGAACACCACCAAGCTTGGCAGCATATATTTAAGCTGGGTTAGATGGGAAGGGCGCCTTGACAAAGGAATTTGCATATTAACAGATTAATTTAGCATATTTATGGAAAATGTAGATATGGATTAGTCACTACTTGTGGAATGCGTAGGAGGTGGGGGGGTCTCAAAGTCATATTATGCCCATGCATTATGTAGCATTAGCAGCAACAACAAAAAAGTCCGATAGTGTTTTAGATTTGAAGCTTTCGTGACTGCAAGGATTGTACTCTTGGTTTTTTCGGTAAAGTGACGTAGGTAAAAATAAATCATAAATAATAAACATAATATAAATTATAATAGAAATAAAATATGAAATCACGACGTTTCGGAGGCAACACAAGCTTCTTTCATCAGGTGTAAAAAGGCACAGCAAAATNAGGCTAAGTAATTACAGTTATTAACTACAGTTATTTTGCTGTGCCTTTTTACACCTGATGAAGGAAGCTTGTGTTGCCTCCAAAACGTCGTGATATATTATTTTATTTCTATCATTATTTATATATTGTTATTATTTANTTTTATTATTTATATTTTACTACCTGACTTTACCGAAAAAACCTAAGAGTATAGTCACGATAGGATTGGATTGGTACAATGAGTGGTAAATATGTAATAATTAAGAGGTAATGGTGATTCAAAAGGTTGCTAAATCTGAGCGTTGTTCTAACCTCCCAGGCCATCCAACTTCAAACAAAATCTACTTCTTCCCAACAACATGGACAGACAAATCACGTGGGCTGAGATCTTGGATGACTATGAGGGTAAGTCCCAGATGCCTGCATCACATGGATTATATGCGGAGGAGGAGTGTGGCAAAGAGGATGGGTTTAGATTTGAGTTTCTGCTATCTTTGTTCAAACTGGGGTCTCAATCTTATGTACGGTCTCAAAATGACGACAAAAACATGACTTGTAAAGTTTAAATGCCGTGTGATGATTATTTCTCAATAGCAGTTCCTGTTGTGTGGTAAGAGGTAATTATTGGGATCTCAAAAGTAGTTCTGTGAAATTTCATGTCCTTCGTTCTCTAATTCATTACTCGTCCTTGGAATGCATTTTCTGTTCTTCATAGCCCGGGAGTCGGCATGCCAGTCGACCACGTCGGGGGACGTTATGGATAAGGTGGACCCTTTCCCAGGCCAAAGTTACAAGAATTGCTCCCCAAAGGTGTGTATGGGTCTGTAGGGTTAAAACACACGACATTGTCTCGAAAACTAGCACACCATGTCACAACACCATCACACCAAAATATCACGACACCAACTCTCCTCATCACCTTCTCATCACACTACACGACCACCAATTCAATACACCATATTAAGCCTCATCATGCCTCTATACCATCACAATACACCATCTTCAGAACATTCCACTACTTCTCCTCTCCATATCACAACACCATGTCCCGACACCATCACCGCATCTCTTCACCCCCACCAGCAAATTGAACCATTTATACCAATAAGACAGAATGATATCAGTCACATTAATTATGTCTGTGAGTTGATTGGAAGTTGCCATTCCAGTTCCCCACTATGGGCGCTGCAGTGAAGTTTGTCCAGAGTATGGGCTTCCAGATATTTATAATGGGACATTCTGTGAAAACTATTGCCAGTGATGATTATTGCCAACAATTGCTATGAAATCGTCGCAGTCGATCAAAGCCTTGAGTGCATGCATGGGGTTTGTGAGGATATATGAGGATGTGACATGTATATTGATTCTATAGGAGTTGGTCTATTTAGGGGTTAGTGCTTCACGTACAATGTGATACAAGTATTGATGGATAAGGCGTTGTGTTAACATCAGGTGATAGTGTATATTCAAGTGTGTATTAAGCAAGTTTGAATGACAGAATGTGGATATCTGCGAACATACATGTGTGAGTGTATTTTTGTTTGGGTTTATGTGCACGTCCACGTTTGCGTGCCTGTGGGCATGAATGTCTGCTTGCATGTGCATGTCTGAATGTTCTTTTGCTTGTCTTTGCTTGATCAGAGGATAATTGGGGAGTTGAAGGACGTCAGCGGGGTGAAGCATCTCCAGGAAAAGAACCTTGGCAAAGAAAGATGCACCATGGAAGAGGAGCGCCTCTTTGAGGTGCAGCGCATTACCAGGGCGAAGTGCTGCACAGAGGAGAAGTACTTCCGAGATTATCTCCTCAAGAAGCGCCTCATTAAAGTGACGTACTTCATTGATGAGAAGCATCATCGCGAGATGAAGTGTGCTGAGGAGAAGAATCTGGAGGAGGAGGAGGCCACCACCGCCACCACTGCCACAAAACCCGCCGCCACCACTGCCACTGCTACAACCGCCACCACCACCACCACCGCCACCACTGACACCGACGCCGTTGCCGCTACTGCCACAAAACCGGCCGCCACCTCTGCCATTGCCACCGCCACCACCGTCACGACCGCCAACACTGCCGCCACCGTCACACCACCACCACCACCGCCACCACCACTGCCACCACTGCCACCACCTCTATCTCCGCCACCACGGCCACCACCGCCACCACCGCCGCCGCCATCACCACCATCGTCACGACCACCGCCACCACCGCCACCTGCCACCGCCATCACCGCCACCACCACCACTGCCACCGCTGCCGCCGCCACTGCATTCACCGCCATCACCGCCACCACCGCCACCACGTCTACCGCCACCGCATCCACCTCTGACACACCTGTGCAGGGCCTGATTGCTCCAAGCTTTGGAGAAGAGTGCTTCCAAGCAGAGAAGATGGAGAAGAAGACAGAGGTGGAACAGGAAGAGGAGAAGGTGGAGGTGGTGGAGGACGAGGAGGTTGAGGAGCAACAAGAGGAGAGAATGGAGAAGACAGAGAATGGAGAGAAGATGGTGGTGGAGGATGAAGAGGAGGTGGAGGAGGTGCAGGTGGTGGAGGTGGTGATGCAGGGAAAGAAGAGGAAGCGAGGGGGCCTTGCTCGCGTGGCGAGAGCGATCACTTCCTCCTCCGCCGCGTGCTGCTTTGTGGTGGCATGTCCACCACACAGTAGGGGTGGTTGTTGTGGTCGTGGATCGCTGCCAACCATGACCACTATCCCCAGACTACCCACCCACCCCGTGATACATGCCACCCACCCACCCACACACCCCGTGATACACGTCACACACACACCACATGGTTCCCCGGAGAGACGGTGCCACTGGGACCACAGCTGTGGAAGGAATCTAAGCAGCAGATGCCAGGACTACAGTGGAGAACGACTGCTATCAAGACACCTCACACAACAAACACACACGGGACTAGCCAAAAAGCATAGCCGTCCCCATCCTGGGCCCTTCCATGCTGGTTTTCATCCAGGCAGTCCTCATTGGGTGACCTTGCCATGGTTTTCAGGACATGTGTAATGGGTTCCGGAGACACTTGTAGATGTAACTTCTTTATTACAATACAACACTCCAACAGTCCTGATACTCTGTTACAGCCTAGGTACACAGCCTAGCTACACAGCCTAGATACTCTACTCTGGCTACGCTCTGGACTCGCCCTCACAAGGTCGTAGCGTCGGGAGTTCCAGAGTCCCAGCGCTGGCTCTCACAGCATCCCAGGGTCTTCAGATGGCTGGTCGTGGGTCTTGGGTCTTGAGTTACAACTGGGCCGATCGTCCAGGGAGCTCTCCTTTTATGCCTGGTCCGACGAGGGGTGGGTCTTGTGCGCCACCAGACATCCCACAGAGCACACACAGCCCCCCCCCCCCCCCCCATTGGCGGCGCCAAAAAGGCTTAAGCGCCTGGGAACCCAACGCCTGGCGCCCAAAGGCTTAAAAGCGTCTGGATCCCCTGGGAACCCAGTGCCTGGCGCCCAGAGGCTTACGCGTCTGGACCCACCTGGGAACCCAGAGCCTACAGCAGCCCTCCCTTCTTATGTCACTACATTACCCCCTCTACGTAGCCTCCAGCCGACCCGGCTGTCAAAAAAAAATACAATTGTACAAGAAATTATTTGTTAACCATCAGAATGAGTGTGTGACAATCAAGAAAAAAAATGAGAAGAAAGCGCCTCTCCCCTCCTGTGGTCACCGATGCAGAACAACACTGTATAAACACATATATGCAGGATGAACGCACGCCCCAATCGCCCACTATACATGATGGCAAAGTGAGTGGCGTCGCGTTGGGACGAGAGTTCGTGGGCGGGGGTCATGAAAATCGTTTGAGTTTTGAGCGAGTCCGAGTGGCAGGTCCATCGGTCGCGACGGAGGCGGGAGGGGACCGACGACCCGCTGTTGCGCTTGTGTCCTGGGTCGCTGATCCCGCGGGCAAGCTTGTTCCCGCTTGGTCGGCCGTGGCGGATTTCATTCCCAAGGCACCTGAGGGCGGGTCAGCGGGACCTGCCCGAGAGTTAGAAGCAGCATCATCGCGGCGCGGCTCGTCAGACATGTCGCGCTCTCGGCCCCGGAGAAGTGAAGGAGGTGTGTAGGGTTGAATGTAAGGTTTTAGACGTGACGGGTGCACGAACCAACGTCGCTTGCCATGCTGGATCCTGACACACTGCGGGCGGAGAACGCGAATAATAACAACCGGGCCTCTCCAAGGCTTAAGCAGTTTTGAGGAAGTAGCCAATGGTACCTGCGGGCAGTGGAGCCAGGCGCGGTCCCCTTCCACCCAAACGTGGCGGGATGTGCGGAGATTCCGCAACCGCTCGTTGGCAAGCTGACGGGCTTCTGAGTTATTTTGAGCAGCCTCCCGGGCATCCATGAGACGACGCACATTAGCACGGATGTGGTCGGCAATCTTAGCCTTAGGTGCGGGCTGTTTAATGTGCAATTGTACGTCGATTGGGGGCAAACCTCCCTACCATACATAAGATAGAATGGCGAGTACCCGGTGGCAGCATGGGGCGCCATTCTATAGGCGGCCAAGACACCAGGTATGTGGAGATCCCAATCAGTCTGTGACTCAGACACCTGGTGGCTTAGCATGGAGGTAAGTGTCCTATGTAATCGCTCGACCATACCGTCAGTCTGGGGGTGATATGGCGAGGTGCGAATTTTGTGTGTCCCTAGCAGGTTGCACACATCCCGCAACAGCGTGGAAGAGAATTTTTTCCCTTGGTCGGTCAGCAGGCGTTCGGGAGCACCCTTGTCCAGGACGTAGCCCTGGAAAAAGGCCTCCGTAATGGCTGCTGCAGACTGGTTGGGGAGTGGCCAGGCCATGGCCCATCGGGTAAAATATTCGACCCAACCAAAAGGTACTTACTACCCCGAGGAGTAGCGGGAAACGGACCCAAAATATCCAATGCGACGATCTCATTGACCCGGGAAACTTTAATGGATTGGAGCGGCGGGCAGGACGGCCTAGCAGGTGGTTTCCGCCGTGCACATTCTGTGCAACCTTGCACAAGGTCAGCCACATCGTTTGCCATGCCCGGCCAGAAAAATTCCAATTGGATTTTAGCTAGTGTTTTCTGAACACCCAAGTGCAAGAGGCGACTGTGGGTTTCCCACACAAGTCGCCCCCGCAGGGAGGTGGGCACCACCAATGTGTGGGATTAGGACCCCCCATCCCAATGCATGAGGACGCCTTCCCGGATGACATATGATACGGGGCCCCCTGCCCCCTGTGACCCTCGGCATCCCTAGCGCGGCGTCTCAATTTGAGGAGGGAGACGTCTTCCATCTGAAGACATCCCCAGTCGTCCAACCGAGGCCCAGCAATGCGTCCTGTGGAACTTGCGTGGAGGGAGCCCCGTGGTCCCCGACCCCATCCCCGGCCGCGGCCGCAAGGGATGGGGCGGTACCCCGTCAGGCTGCCTACAACGCCCCGCACCCAAAAACAAGCACAGCGCCCATTGTTCGGCAGTCGCGACAACCCGTCGGCGTTCCCGTGTTGAATCCCCTTGCGGTAAATGACAGTGAACGCAAAGTCCTGGAGGATCTCGAGCCAACACGAGAGCTGTCCAGATGGTTGGTCCACTCGCAAGGCGTATTGTAGCGCCGCGTGGTCGGAGCGTACTGTGAAATGCCTGCCATACACGTATGGCCTGTACTGCTTTATGAAAAAAACGATGGCAAGCAATTCGCGGCACGTCACGCAGTAACGTTGCTCCGCGGGTGACAGCACCCTGCTGCCATAGGCGACGACGCGCTCCACTCCATTGACAATTTGCGACAGCACCCCTCCAATTCCGGTGTTGCTGGCGCCTGTATCCAGAATGAACGGAGTGGTAAAATCTGGATAAGACAGGGTAGGAGCATCGACCAGTGCTTTTCGGACGGCATTGAACGATGCCTGTTCTAACTCTCCCCAGTGGAATTGACCCATTTGGCCGTTAATGCGTGGAGGGGCTTCGCGATGGATGCGAATCCCGCAACAAATTGTCGATAATATGAGGCGAAGCCGATAAAACTCCGCACCTCCCCAACAGAGGTAGGAGTTGGCCATGAGCGCACGCAATTTGTCTTTTCGGGGTCCGTGGCAATTCCAGAGCGGCTGACAATATGGCCCAAATAACGAACCGAATCCCTCATGAGGTGGCACTTTTGCGGTTTGAATTTGAGGTTAGCCGCTCGCATTTTAAGGAAAACTGCCTTCAATCGCGTGAGGTGTTCATCAAAAGTTTTGCTGAACACGATTACATCGTCGAGGTAGATTAGGCAAGAATCCCACTGGAGCCCAGCGAGGACCAGCTCCATCAGGCGCTGGAACGTCGCCGGGGCCGAGTGAAGACCCATGGGAAGTCTGTTGAATTGGAACAGTCCCTGAGGCGTGCGAAAGGCCGTTTTTGGTTTGGATGCGTCATCAAGGGTAGCTGCCAAAACCCGAGAGGAGATCCAAGGTGGAGAAGTAGTGCGCACCTAAGGCATCGAGCGACTCGTCCATCCTGGGAAGCGGGTAGGCGTCGGCCACAGAAATCTTATTAAGTTTCCTGAAGTCAACAAAAAAGCGGAGGCTCCCGCCGTGCTTCTTAACAAGAATGATCAGCGCCCCCATGGGCTATTTGATGGCGCAATGACATCGGCCGCCAACATATCGTTGACGGCCACCCTTTTCGGCCGGGCTCAACCGGAATGTGTTTTGACGAATTGGAGCGGCATCACCCGTGTCGATGTGGTGGCTTAGCAATTTAGTGCAGCCAATGTCGAATTTGCTTTGACTGAAAACGTCGGCGAAATCGCTCAGCAGCGTGCGTAATTTAGCATGCTGTAATGATGACAAATCGGCAGAAGTGGAGCAAAGCGCGTCGAGCCATCCTGTGTCAGGACCTGGCTTGGCACGGAAGAGGACTCGCCCCCTACGTGACCCACGATCACATATTCTGGCGGGGCTGGCGTCGCGTGAGCAAGCACCATTCCCTGACAGATAACGGCCGTTTCCAATCCCGCGTTAAGGACCTGGATAAAGGGGTCGTGGTCGCTTCGCACGAGTGTTTGTGCACACACGAGGTCCGACACCCGCTCAGCTGAACGCGAAGGCCCGATCACAGCACCCCCATGAACGCGTCGTAATCAAGGGGTTTACGAAACCGGAGGGAACTAACATCTGAGAGCCGGGAGGAATGTGAATTGTGCACGCCGCCAACGCCTGCACCGACGTAGATGCGGAGTTCAACCGAGTGGGTGTGGGTAGGAAGGCCATGCGTCGGCCGGAGGGGAGCTCAATACACCCTTTGTTAATGAGAATTTTAATGGGCATCTTCCCAAGAAATCTGTTCCGAGGAGGCACGGAACGGCGAGGGTTGATGAGACCAAAATGGGCCCAACTAATTGGACGTCAGCAATGCGGATCTGAGCATTGATCCGTCCGGTGATGCCCAACGAACCCCCATTTGCGGCATAGCATGGCACATCAACTGGCTGCAAGGGACGGCATGTATCGGGCAGAATGTTATAAATTATGTCTGAAATGATGGTCGCCAACGCACCCGTATCGATCAACATACGAACATCAACGCCCTCGATGGAACCACTACGGCAGAGGACCCTGCCGCCGCGGCAACGACCCTATGGGCCAACTCGACCATTGACCTGGTCCAATGATGGGCCCGAATCCCCCTCCTCCGAAGCATGACCCCCTGTGTGGTGTGAGGATGCGTGCTTGTTGTAAGT
The DNA here is from genome assembly GCA_018977245.1 of Lethenteron camtschaticum. Classification (NCBI taxonomy): domain Eukaryota; kingdom Metazoa; phylum Chordata; class Hyperoartia; order Petromyzontiformes; family Petromyzontidae; genus Lethenteron; species Lethenteron camtschaticum. The sequence goes on from WFAB01001940.1 coordinate 22,303, forward strand.
GGGGCCGAGAGTGCGAGGTGTCGTGACTCGCCTAGGTATGCCGAGGATACGGTGGTGGCCGAGGCGCCGGAGGTCCTGAAGTCCGGCGTCGGGGGACCCGGCAGCCGGACGCCACATGGCCCCGAAGGCCACAGTTGTGGCAGACGATGGACGCCCCATCCTGGCGCGAGATTGGCCGGTCCCGCTGGTGGTGATCTCGCTGGGATCGCCAGTTAAACGATCCGCGATTTTTTGTTGCCGCGAAGGCCTGATGAGGCTCCGAATGCACGTCATAGGCTTGTGCATCAGGTGGGCCTGCGCAGGCGGCGATGGTCGTGTCCTCATCGCAATGTAGGTGTGCTTGGATGCACCTAGCAGCACGTAGCGACGTGAAGTCGTCGTCGTCGGCTGTCGGCATGGCAACTCGAAGCTGGCAGGCCAAGCTCATGAGCTTCTGCAGCACGAGTGACTCCACAGCGTCTTCATCCATGCGAGGGTAGGCAACCCGCGCCATGGCCAGCAGCGCGCTGCGGTACCCATCGCCGACTCGGAGGCCTTCTTCCTCCTCGCATCGAAGCGGTGACGTGCTTCGGACGGGGTCCATAAATCAGCCGTATCTGATGAAGGGCATCCGTGAGCGTGGCACGTTTCGCCCGTGGCACCGCAAGGAGTGCTGCGAGGGAGTCGTCGTCGAGGCCCTGGAGCGCTTCATACTCCGACCAGCCGGACGTCTCTATAAGAGAGACGCTGCCCACTCACCTCCCTCTGAAGAAAATGCCTTGAGTTCCGGCAGGCGTTGCTGGACGTGAGCCAAGCGCTCGTTGCCTGGCAACTCGGCTGAAGCTGGCTTCGCGTTCCCAGCGCTGTCACTCGGCGGTGAGGGACGCAGCGCTGATGACGCGGCGTCGTCGGGTTGGCACACGCTGGGCCGGAAGTGACGTCGCTCCCAGCGGTCATTGCTCCCCGGCAGAAGTGACGACACACCCGGATGTATTTGCGGCGGGAACGGCTGCCATCTTTGTGTGGGAGCCGGCGGAATGGCGCGGCCGCTGCGCGCCTCTCTCCCTCCTCTCTCCGCCTGTGAGTGACGCATGTCGTCCAGGATGGAGACGGTGGCGTGGAGCAGCTCGGTGAGGCGAAGCAGCGTTTCCTCCATTGCTGCTCCCTACGCTGGAGGAGGATCGGCAGGTGTGGTGGACGACTGCTCAGCCGGCGGTGCGGCGTCGTTGTCGGCCCGAGTTGGCTGCCCCGTCGCCGCTTGCTCTCAACATCGCCGTCAGGACTGAAGGTACGTGGCTCACTTCTTGTCTCCATTGCCACTTCTGACGCCAAATGTAACGGGTTCCGGAGACACTTGTAGAGGTAACTTCTTTATTACAACACAACACTCCAACAGTCCTGATACTCTGTTACAGCCTAGGTGCACAGCCTAGGTACACAGCCTAGATACTCTACTCTGGCTATGCTCTGGTACTCGCCCTCACAAGGTCGTAGAGTCGGGAGTTCCAGAGTCCCACCACTCGCTCTCACAACATCCCAGGGTCTTCAGATGGCTGGTCGTGGGTCTTGGGTCTTGAGTTACAACTGTCCCCGATCGTCTAGGGAGCTCCCCTTTTTATGCTAGTCCAACGAGGGGTGGGGCCGTGTGCGCCACCAGACATCCCACAGAGCACACACAGCCCCCCCCCCCCCCCCCGTTGGCGGCGCCAAAAGGCTTAAGCGCCTGGGAACCCAACGCCTGGCGCCCAGAGGCTTAAGCGTGTGGACCCCTGGGAACCCAGCGCCTGGCGCCCAGAGGCTTAAGCGTCTGGACCCGCCCGGGAACCCAGAGCCCCAGCAGCCCCTCCCTTCTTATGTCACTACATTGGGTCTCTGTGTGATGAGTCTATGGGTCTCTGTGTGATGAGTCTATGGGTCTCTGTGTGGTGAGTCTATGGGTCTCTGTGTGGGTTTGTGTATACAGTACTGTACGTATAAAAATGTACTTACAGCACCACACAGTGGAATGTCGCGGGTAATTTATGTCTGCAATAAATCTTGAGAATGTTTCCGACTTAACGACCCCTTTTGTGTGCGCAATCGGACCCGAAACACCAAATCCACAATCCTGTTCAAAGTTGTATTACGGTTATTGCCGGGGCATATGTCTGTGACTTTAGCGAAATCACCAGAGAGACAGAGAGACGAGAGAGCGGAGAGAGAGAGAAGAAAAACAAGAGGAGACGTGAGTTGTGAAGTGTCTGCTGAGTGGACTGTGTGTGGTGTGTTGTGTGGTGTGTGTGTGTGTGTGTATGTCATAAAATACAATTCTCACGACGTTTCGGCCACAACGCAAGCAGCCGTCCTCAGAACAGGTCTGTCAGAAAACAGTGTCAGTACCCGTACCGTANCCGATACCCGGCCGGGTACGGGTCTCGGGTACCTGATTGCGACCTCTGGGATGAAGCCATGTTGCAGGCGCGGGTGGGTTGATTCTAGGAACTTGGAATTGGGGTATGGGTAGAGTACGGGTATCGGGTAGAGTACGGGTATCAGGTAGGGTACGGGTATGGGGTAGAGTACGGGTATGGGGTAAGTACGGGTATCAGGTAGGGTACGGGGTAGGGTACGGGTATGGGGTACCCGGTTGCGACCTCTGCGTAGTGTGGGGTAGATGGGCATTGAACACCCCAAGTGCAGCTCGTGTTGTGTTGAGTTGGTGAAGCAGCGTTGCTCCCACTACGTCTGTGACCCAGTTGGACTCACTACGGGTGTCATGTCAAACGTGGATTTAAACAAAAGCAGCAATCCTCCAGGAACATTGTTCCTGCAGCACGGCGGCGAGAGAACAGCGCAAATGTTTTAAGAGACGCAACAAGTCACATTTATTGCAGAGAGTTTCACATCAATCACTCGGTCAACACTCACCGGTATTTAGCATTTTTTATGTTTTCCTGCGTGACTTAGACATTATAACTAATAAAATTATTATTTTATGTTTATTATTTATATGACTTATTAAAACTTGTTTTTTCCCGAAAAAAACTAAGAGTTTCAAATAATCCTTTTCTCAGAACATGAGAATGACTTGTTGTTGAGGTGACTGCGAGTATCCAGCTGTATGTTCACACAGCTCCGTGCCATGATACTACTACTACTCAGATTTGTGTTCCATGATAAGTGAAGATTACGTTTAAAAATCACGACTTACTTGCAGCACTTTATGTCGGTAACGCTAAACACACAAACATTATTCATCAACGATCAAAACTACTGTCTGATGTTGTGACTTAAAAGTGTTTTACAAAAATTCAGACAATTTAAAACAACACGTCACCACAATTCCTTGGCTGTATGTTTTGTTCCTGTGTAAGCAGATTTCTGCGGGAAGACTTCAAGTCAAATTGTGTAAACGCACACAGCAACACGTACCCCACGACTATTGTTCTTGTGGAATTCTTTAAAATAATGAACATTTCAGTTGGTAGTTTGCACGTTTTAACGCCTCTGAATTTTCATCCGATTCAAGCCCCGAACCATTTCAATGTTTGCATCTCTCATTGCCACTGCCAAGACATGAATTCCCTCAAGTTTAAAATGTTTACATCACGATTCAGAAATTACGATGCGCTTTCTCTCACTCCTCACTCTCTCTCCTCACTCTCCCCCTCTCCTCACTCTGTCTCTCCCTCTCTGTCTCTCTCCTCTCTCTCTCTCCTCACTCCTCTCACTCTCTCTCTCTCTCTCTCTCTCTCTACTCGTCTCCACTGCCGCTGCCCGTCGGAGCTCGACGTCTGTGGCTCCTCTCCTAGGTGGGAGTCCCCGGCTCGAGCGCTCGCAGGAAGCCCTCCTGTGTGGCAGCACCAAGGAGGAGAAACAGAACGGAGCCCCACCATCATCATCATCACCACCATCACCACCATCATCATTATCATCATCACCACCATCATCATCACCATCATCATCACCACNATCATCATCATCACCATCATCATCACCACCACCATCATCACCATCATCATCACCACCATCACACCATCATCACCACCATCACCACCACNATCATCATCACCACACCACCACCACCATCANCACCACCACCATCACCATCATCACCACACCATCATCATCATCACCACCATCACCACCATCATCATCACCATNACCACCACCATCATCATCACCACCATCACCACCACCATCATCATNACCACCACCACCATCATCATCATCACCACCATCACCACCGTCATCATCACCACCAACATCACCACCATCATCATCACCACCACCACCATCACCACCACCATCATCATCACCACCACCATCATCATCATCACCACCACCATCATCACCACCATCATCATCACACAGGTCACTGGGTAGTGAGACACTGGGTAGTGAGACACTGGGTAGTGAGACACTGGGTAGAGAGACACTGGGTAGTGAGACACTGGGTAGTGAGACACTGGATAGAGAGACACTGGGTAGTGAGACACTGGGTAGAGAGACACTGGGTAGTGAGACACTGGGTAGTGAGACACTGGGTAGTGAGACACTGAGTAGTGAGACACTGGGTAGTGAGACACTGGGTAGAGAGACACTGGGTAGTGAGACACTGGGTAGAGAGACACTGGGTAGTGAGACACTGGGTAGTGAGACACTGGGTAGTGAGACACTGGGTAGAGAGACACTGGGTGGTGAGACACTGGGTGGTGAGTCACTGGGTAGTGAGACATTGGGTAGTGAGACACTGGGTAGTGAGACACTGGGTAGTGAGACACTGGGTGGTGAGACACTGGGTAGAGAGACACTGGTAGAGAGACACTGGGTAGTGAGACATTGGGTAGTGAGACACTGGGTGGTGAGACACTGGTAGTGAGACACTGGTGGTGAGACACTGCTAGTGAGACACTGCTAGTGAGACACTGGGTGGTGAGACACTGGGTAGTGAGACAGGTGGTGAGACACTGGGTAGTGAGACACTGGGTAGTGAGACACTGGGTAGTGAGTCACTGGGTAGTGGGACACTGGGTAGTGAGACACTGGATAGAGAGACACTGGGTAGTGAGACACTGGGTAGTGAGACACTGGGTAGTGAGACACTGGGTAGTGAGACACTGGGTAGAGAGACACTGGGTGGTGAGACACTGGGTGGTGAGACACTGGGTGGTGAGACACTGGGTAGTGAGACACTGGGTAGAGAGACACTGGGTGGTGAGACACTGGGTAGAGAGACACTGGGTAGTGAGACACTGGGTAGAGAGACACTGGGTAGAGAGACACTGGGTAGTGAGACACTGGGTAGTGAGACATTGGGTAGTGAGACACTGGGTAGAGAGACACTGGGTGGTGAGACACTGGGTGGTGAGACACTGGGTAGTGAGACACTGGGTGGTGAGACACTGCCCATCTGTCATCTGTAAGATGTGTCTGCCATTCTCCCACTCCGGTGGTGGGTGTACACCCAGGACCCCATTCAAACCCATAGTGGCCTGGTCTCAGCTCGCTGATGAAAGTTGTAAGCGAGAATTGCATCATCGATTGCGGCTGGGGTTTGCATCATCCCCCACTCCTGATGTCGAGGGAAAATGAGCAAGGTTTAGGACTGTGGCTCATGCAGCTGCAATGGCTGCTTTGGGTACACCATCCAGACCTCCCCAGAGACCCTGGCTGACAGAGGTGGTGTTCATGCTGGTTGAGAAAAAGCGACAGGCCCACTCTCATCGTCTACACTGTAGACTGTAGCCTCATTCTCTGACAGTGGGATGCTGTAGACTCTACAGCATCCCACTGTCAGAGAATGAGGCTTAGCGCAGCCTTCGCTCGGAGGTTCGGAGAGCCGTGAGGCGCTGCAAGGATGGTTGGTGGTCGTGTGTTGCTGAGGAGATGGAGTCTGCCTCAATGGCCCACGATCACAAATCGCTCTTTAATTCCATCAAAAAAGTAACCTGCAGCACCACACCTATTACCATCCTTAGGGGAAAGAACGGAGATTCAATCTACGACCCCAGGAACAGGTTTGCAGATTTGCTGAGCATTTCTGTGAGGACCTGGGGAGGGGAAATCCCTCAGCCTGGAAAACATCATGGCACAAAGTGGGGATAACCCTGCTGAGGCGCCTCAAATATGGGAAGAAGACACCCCTGTGAGTGGCTGGCTAGTGGTGTTAGTGGTGGCGGTGGCGACGGTGGTGGTGTTGGTGTTAGTGGTGGTGTTGGTGGTGGCGACGGTAGTGGTGTTAGTGGTGGTGTTGGTGGTGCGACGGTAGTGGTGTTAGTGGTGTAGTGGTGTTGGTGGTGTGTTGGTGTGTGGTGTNGGTGTGGTGGTCGACGGTAGTGGTGNGGTGGTGTGTGGTGNTGTGGTGTGGTNGTGGTGTTGGTGGTGGGGTGGTGTGGTGTGTGGTGTGGTNGTGGTAGTGGTGTGGTGGTGGTGGTGGTGGCGGTGTGTGTGGTGGTAGTGGTGTTGGTGGTGGTGTTGGTGGTGGTGTGTGTGGTGTGTGTGTGTGTGTTGGTGGTGTGGTGGTGTTGGTGGTGGTAGTGGTGTTGGTGGTGTGTGGTGTGGTAGTGGTGTGGTGGTGGTGTGGTGTGGTGGTGGTGTAGTGNGGTNNTGTGTNGTGGTGTGTGTGGTAGTGGTGTTGGTGGTGGTGTGTGTGGTGGTGTGTGGTGTGGTGGTGTGTTGGTGTGGCGACGGTAGTGGTGTTGGTGGTGGTGTGGTGGTGGTGGTGGCGGTGGTGTTGGTGGTGGCGGTGTGGTGGTGTGTAACCCTCACCCAGCCTCCGTGCTCCATGAGCCAGCTTCTGCGTTCGACCAGCAGCACAGCGGCCACCAGGTCCGTCAGGGCCGCGTCTTCTCCGAGTCTCCCAGCCGCCCGCAGGCCCCGAGGCTCTTGACGAGCAGCGCGCAGTACACCACCGCGGACAGGACGCCGTCCCAGCTCAGGGGCGCTCCGTTGAGAACCTTCCAGGCCGTGGTCACGACCAGCCGGCGCGGCTCCACTCGCTTCGCCAGCCGCTCCGCGCGGCTCACAAAGTCCGGGATGGAGGCTTCGAACTCTGCCAGCAACGCGTCCCTCGGGTGTCGAACGCCTCCTGCAGCCGCTCCGCACGCAGCCGCAGCAGCCGCTGGGAGGTCTGCAGCTGCGCCCCGGCCTCCCGCACCTGCCGCTGGAGTTGCCGCACTTGCCGCCGCAGCTCCTGAAGGTCCTCGAACTGCTGCGACTGCTCCAGATGCTCCTGTTGCATTAGCTGCAGCTGCTCGAACCGATGCGTCAGCTGCTGCTCCTGCACTTCCTGTAGCAGCTGCAGCAGTGTTGCAGCTGCTCCTGCTGCTCNTGCTGCTGCACAAGCTCCTGCTGCTCTGCAGCTGCTGCACAAGCTCCTGCTGCTGCTGCACCTGCTGCTGCTCCTGCAGCTGTTGCACAAGCTCCTGTTGCCGCTGCACCTTCTGGAGCTGCTCCTGCACCTGCTGCACAAGCTCCTGTTGCCGCTGCACCTGCTGGAGCTGCTGCTGCACCTGCTGCATGTGCTGGAGCTGCTGCTGCAGAGCGTCTCCGCCCGCTGCCGCTGCTGCTGCTGCGCCAGCTCGAGATGTCGCTGCAACTCCGGGAGCTGCTCCTGCACCTCCTGAAGCTGCCGCTGCTGCTGCAGTCGCTGATGCACAGGCTGCTGCTGCTGCTCAGCTCCTGCTGCTGCTTGGGAGCTGCCGCCGCTGCTCCGGCTGTTGCGTCAGGTGAGCTACGTAGCCGGTGATTAGATCGACGGTACGATGGTCAGCACTCATCGCTTCATCTCTCCTCCTCCTCCTCGCCGCAGCCACCGACCCTCGCCTGAATCTCCCCGCAGAATGCGACGCGGCTTGGGCAGAGACCGCAGGCTGCATGGCGGTGTAGGCCTCAGTGGCGGGTGTTGACTTCGTTGTTGCTGATTCCGCTGCCGCTGTTGCTGTGGGAGGGTCGTTGATGTCGCGAGGCAATTGAGGAGGTAGAGGGGTAGAGGAGGTAGAGGAGGAGGTAGAGGAGGTGGCAACTTCGCGACTCGATGGAGCTGTTGGCTTCTCCTCCATTGCGATTTGGTTAACGGTGATGTCGTCGGATCGATCCGTGGATCGATTCCTCCATGCGATTACGTTAGAATCGACTTCGATTGCAAGCCGTCGGTCGATTCTGACCTCGATTCACGATCCGCACGGGGGGGGGGTCACAGAGACCCATAGACTNCAGGAGAGATAAATAATAAAAATAAGTAAATAATAATAGAAATAAAATAATAAATCACGACGTACAGNTTTTTTTTTCGCCTTTTTACACCGATGAAGGAAGTTTGTGTTGCCTCCGAAACGTCGTGATTTTTATTTTATTTTTTATTTTATTTTTATTTTTACCTACGTGACTTTACCGAAAAACCTACTCCTGGCAGTCACGAAAGCTTCAAATGTAGAATTACTGATAGAGACCCATCGACTCTCTAAGCTGTCTTGTGGTTGTTGTTGTTTGACTTGCATCCCACTGGGATGTTTGCACACAGCGTTGGTGTACACGGTGACTTTTGTCTGCAATATTTTGCTGTGTTTTCTTGGATTTTCTGTTTGCACTCAGTCACATAGTCACTTAAGATGTTTTTGTTCATGTTTTGTTTTTTTTGTTTTTTCATTTTGCACGTAGTCACTTTAAGATGTTTTTTGTTCATGTTTTAGTTTTTTGTTTGTTTTTTCATTTTGCACGTAGTCACTTTAAGATGTTTTTTGTTCATGTTTTTTGTTTTTTCAGTTTGCACCCGATTCAAGAACCGAATGGCTCACAGGGCTCTACCTAGTACATGAACTGAAACTTGACTCACGCACAGAGACCCATAGACGACACCACGCAGACAGCCAATGACACCTGGGGGCTCTGCCCACGTGGTGCGTAAGCCCCGCCCCTCCTGACACATGACCCGCGCTGGGCGTGGCCAGACGCTGTCACGTGGGAGCTGCAGTGGTGCCACGTGTCTCTGTGCTGCTGCTGCTGCTACTTGAAGCCGGTACGGTTATACAGCAATTGATTAACAGATCACTTGCCTTGACGGCTTAGCGGATCAATTTAGACTTAAAACTTTCGTGACTGCAGGAATCATATTCTTGGTTCTTTTGGTAAAATCGCGTCGATGGAAAATAAAAAATAAGAAAAAAAATGGAAAATAATAAAAGCAAAACACGCCATTTTTTCAATATTTTATTATAATTTTTTTCTATTTACGTGACTTTATAACAGAAAGAACCAATAATCTATAGAGGGTTAGCCGATTTAATTCGTTAATCGATTTGTTGTCTGTTGGGATTTTTGCACACAGAGTTGGTGTAACTGTGATTTTTTGTCTGCAATATTTTGCTGTCTTTTCTTAGATTTTCTGTTTGCACTCAGTCACATATTCACTTTAAGATGTTTTTGTTTGTTGCGGTTGTACCCGATTCAAGAGCCGAATGGCTCACAGGGCTACACCTAATACTTGAACTTGAAGTGGTGTGACGTCACCAGGACGCTTGTGCACACACCACACACACAGTCACACACACACAGTCACACACACACAGTCACACACCACACACACAGTCACACACACTCACACACACACACACAGTCACACACACAGACACACACACAGTCACACACACAGACACACACACCGACACACACAACAACAACAACAACCCCATTCGCCACATTTTCTGTTTGCACTTAGTCACATAGTCACTTTAAGATGTTTTTTGTTCATGCTTTTGTTTTTGTTTGTTGCGGTTGCACCAGACTCACAGGGCTACACCTAATACATGAACTTGAACTTGCAGTAGTGCAGCTCAACAGGGAGCGGATTCAGCAAGTTGCAGCAGCCTCTTTCGAAGGCGCAGCGACGTCTCTCCAGCAGCAGTAGCAGCATCAGCAGCAGCTGCAGTAGCAGCAGCTGCAGTACACGTGCACAATTCATTCCAAGGTGGGTTTGTGTGGTGTGTGTGTGTGTGTGTGGTGTGTGACTGTGTGGGGTGTGTGACTGTTTGTGGTGTGTGTGTCGTGTGTGACTGTGTGTGACTGTGTGTGGTGTGTGACNGTGTGTGGGTGTGTGTGGTGTGTGACTGTGTGTGTGTGTGACTGTGTGTGGGTGTGTGTGTGTGTGTGTGTGGTGTGTGACTGTGTGTGGGGTGTGTGTGTGTGACTGTGTGGTGTGTGACTGTGTGTGGTATGTGACTGTGTGTGGTGTGTGACTGTGTGTGGTGTGTGTGACTGTGTTTGTGTGACTGTGTGTGGTGTGTGACTGTGTTTGTGTGACTGTGTGTGACTGTGTGTGACTGTGTGTGGTGTGACTGTGTGTGTGACTGTGTGTGACTGTGTGTGACTGTGGTGTTGTGTGACTGTGTTTGTGTGACTGTGTGTGGTGTGTGCTGTGGGGTGTGTGACTGTGTGTGACTGTGTGTGTGGTGTGTGCACAAGCATCGTGGTGACCACCCCCCCGTGTGCCACAGTGCCGGCCTTGATAAGTGCTGCTACTCGCTAACAGCACTTGCCCCGACAGTCTGTTAGAGGCTATACGGGGGATCTTTGTCTTTGGCAGTGGCGGTGCAGGAGGTGCTTGCAGGAGGCCGAACGGCGCCCGGAGGAGACGCGGCCCACGAAGAGTTCCATGAAGAAGTGCGGGAGCGAGGCGAGGGAGGGATGGGACCAAGGAATTGGGCGCGGGAGGTCTGAGGGAGGGCAGCGAAGGGGGGGGCAGATGAAGGTCAGCGAGGGCAGGAGCTCGGCCTGAGGGGCACGGAACCGGGGCGGAGTCGGGGAGCGGGAGGGGAAGAGGGGAGAGAGAGACGGCGCAGCAACAGTCGAGGGCCAGAGACGCGGCGAGCGAGAGACGCAGAGACGAGGCGGCGAGGGGAGTACAGCAAGAGAGAGAGAGACAACCATCAGAGGAATTTCATTCAACGGTTCTTGAGGCAGAGGTTAGGGGGTCCGGTTCAGAAGGAGCGAGAGAGACGGGGCGAGAAGAGGGGAGGGGCAGAGACGTCGCGAGAGATCGGCAAAGAGAAGTGGAGGCAAGGGGACGACAGGAAGAGAGAGAGAGACATCAGAGGGCGCCGAACCTTCGTCGATTTATAAGCGAGAGGTTAGGGCGATTCAGTTGGGAAGGAGGGAGAGAGACGGGGAGGCAGGGAGGGAGAGAGACGGGGGCCCAGGGAGGGAGGGAGATGGGGGGCAGAGAGAGAGAGAGATGGGGGGGCAGAGAGGGGGAGAGATGGGGGGCAGAGAGGGAGAGGGGGCAGGGAGGGAGAGAGACGGGGGGCAGAGGGGGAGAGACGAGGGCAGAGAGGGGAGAGAGGGGGCAGGGAGAGAGGGGGGCAGGGAGGAGAGAGACGGGGGGGCAGAGAGGGGAGAGATGGGGGGCAGAGAGGGGGAGAGAGGGGAGCAGGGAGGAGAGGGGGCAGGGAGGGACAGAGACGGGGGCAGAGAGGGGGAGAGAGGGGGGCAGGGAGAGGGGGGCAGAAAGGGGAGAGCAAAAGGGCAGGGAGGGAGAGAGCTGTAGATGCCACTGGTTCTTCACGTTCTGTAGATGCCACTGGTTCTCCAGATGTAGATGCCACTGGTTCTTCACGTTCTGCAGATGTAGATGCCACTGGTTCTTCACGTTCTGCAGATGTAGATGCCACTGGTTCTTCACGTTCTGCAGATGTAGATGCCACTGGTTCTTCATGTTCTGCAGATGTAGATGCCACTGGTTCTTCACGTTCTGCAGATGTAGATGCCACTGGTTCTTCATGTTCTGCAGATGTAGATGCCACTGGTTCTTCACGTTCTGCAGATGTAGATGCCACTGGTTCTTGTTCTGCAGATGTAGATGCCACTGGTTCTTCACGTTCTGCAGATGTAGATGCCACTGGTTCTTCACGTTCTGCAGATGTAGATGCCACTGGTTCTTCATGTTCTGCAGATGTAGATGCCACTGGTTCTTCACGTTCTGCAGATGTAGATGCCACTGGTTCTTCACGTTCTGCAGATGTAGATGCCACTGGTTCTTCACGTTCTGCAGATGTAGATGCCACTGGTTCTTCACGTTCTGCAGATGTAGATGCCACTGGTTCTTGTTCTGCAGATGTAGATGCCACTGGTTCTTCACGTTCTGCAGATGTAGATGCCACTGGTTCTTCACGTTCTGCAGATGTAGATGCCACTGGTTCTTCACGTTCTGCAGATGTAGATGCCACTGGTTTTCACGTTCTGCAGATGTAGATGCCACTGGTTCTTCACGTTCTGCAGATGTAGATGCCACTGGTTCTTCACGTTCTGCAGATGTAGATGCCACTGGTTCTTCACGTTCTGCAGATGTAGATGCCACTGGTTCTTGTTCTGCAGATGTAGATGCCACTGGTTCTTCACGTTCTGCAGATGTAGATGCCACTGGTTCTTCACGTTCTGCAGATGTAGATGCCACTGGTTCTTCACGTTCTGCAGATGTAGATGCCACTGGTTCTTCACGTTCTGCAGATGTAGATGCCACTGGTTCTTCACGTTCTGCAGATGTAGATGCCACTGGTTCTTCACGTTCTGCAGATGTAGATGCCACTGGTTCTTCACGTTCTGCAGATGTAGATGCCACTGGTTCTTCACGTTCTGTAGATGTAGATGCCACTGGTTCTTCACGTTCTGCAGATGTAGATGCCACTGGTTCTTCACGTTCTGCAGATGTAGATGCCACTGGTTCTTCACGTTCTGTAGATGTAGATGCCACTGGTTCTTCACGTTCTGCAGATGTAGATGCCACTGGTTCTTCACGTTCTGCAGATGTAGATGCCACTGGTTCTTCACGTTCTGCAGATGGAGATGCCACTGGTTCTTCACGTTCTGCAGATGTAGATGCCACTGGTTCTTCACGTTCTGCAGATGTAGATGCCACTGGTTCTTCACGTTCTGCAGATGTAGATGCCACTGGTTCTTCACGTTCTGCAGATGTAGATGCCACTGGTTCTTCCTGTTCTGCAGATGTAGATGCCACTGGTTCTTCACGTTCTGCAGATGTAGATGCCACTGGTTCTTCACGTTCTGCAGATGTAGATGCCACTGGTTCTTCACGTTCTGCAGATGTAGATGCCACTGGTTCTTTCCATTCTACAGATGTAGATGCCACTGGTTCTTCACGTTCTGCAGATGTAGATGCCACTGGTTCTTCACGTTCTGCAGATGTAGATGCCACTGGTTCTTCACGTTCTGCAGATGTAGATGCCACTGGTTCTTCACGTTCTGCAGATGTAGATGCCACTGGTTCTTCACGTTCTGCAGATGTAGATGCCACTGGTTCTTCACGTTCTGCAGATGTAGATGCCACTGGTTCTTCACGTTCTGCAGATGTAGATGCCACTGGTTCTTCACGTTCTGTAGATGTAGATGCCACTGTTCTCACGTTCTGCAGATGTAGATCCACTGGTTCTTCACGTTCTACAGATGTAGATGCCACTGGTTCTTCTCGTCTGCAGATGTAGATGCCACTGGTTCTTCATGTTCTGCAGGTATAGATGCCACTGGTTTTCACGTTCTGTAGATGTAATGCCACTGGTTCTTCACGTTCTGCAGATGTAGATGCACTGGTTCTTCACGTTCTGCAGATGTAGATCCACTGGTTCTTCACGTTCTCAGATGTAGATACCACTGGTTCTTCACGTTCTACAGATGTAGATGCCACTGGTTCTTCACGTTCTACAGATGTAGATGCCACTGGTTCTTCACGTTCTGCAGATGGATGCCACTGGTTCTCACGTTCTGCAGATGTAGATGCCACTGGTTCTTCACGTTCTGTAGATGTAGATGCCACTGTTCTTCACGTTCTGCAGATGAGATGCCACTGGTTCTTCACGNATGTAGATGCCACGGTTTCTGCAGATGTAGATGCCACTGGTTCTTCACGTTCTGCAGATGTAGATGCACTGGTTCTTCACGTTCTGCAGATGTAGATGCCACTGGTTCTTCACGTTCTACAGATGTAGATGCCACTGGTTCTTCACGTTCTACAGATGTAGATGCCACTGGTTCTTCACGTTCTGCAGATGTAGATGCCACTGGTTCTTCACGTTCTGCAGATGTAGATGCCACTGGTTCTTCACGTTCTGCAGATGTAGATGCCACTGGTTCTCACGTTCTGCAGATGTAGATGCCACTGGTTCTTCAGTTCTGCAGATGTAGATGCCACTGGTTCTCACGTTCTGCAGATGTAGATGCCACTGGTTCTTCACGTTCTGCAGATGTAGATGCCATGGTTCTTCACGTTCTGCAGATGTAGATGCCACTGGTTCTTCACGTTCTGCAGATGTAGATGCCACTGGTTCTTCACGTTCTACAGATGTAGATGCCACTGGTTCTTCACGTTCTGCAGATGTAATGCCACTGGTTCTTCACGTTCTGCAGATGTAGATGCCACTGGTTCTTCACGTTCTGCAGATGTAGATGCCACTGGTTCTTCACGTTCTGCAGATGTAGATGCCACTGGTTCTTCACGTTCTGCAGATGTAGATGCCACTGGTTCTTCACGTTCTGCAGATGTAGATGCCACTGGTTCTTCACGTTCTGCAGATGTAGATGCCACTGGTTCTTCACGTTCTGCAGATGTAGATGCCACTGGTTCTTCACGTTCTGCAGATGTAGATGCCACTGGTTCTTCACGTTCTGCAGATGTAGATGCCACTGGTTCTTCACGTTCTGCAGATGTAGATGCCACTGGTTCTTCACGTTCTGCAGATGTAGATGCCACTGGTTCTTCACGTTCTGCAGATGTAGATGTCCTGGTTCTTCACGTTCTGCAGATGTAGATGCCACTGGTTCTTCACGTTCTGAGATGTAGATGCCACTGGTTCTTCACGTTCTGAGATGTAGATGCCACTGGTTCTTCACGTTCTGCAGATGTAGATGCCACTGGTTCTTCAGTTCTGCAGATGTAGATGCACTGGTTCTTCACGTTCTACAGATGTAGATGCCACTGGTTCTTCACTCTGTAGATGTAAATGCCACTGGTTCTTCACGTTCTGCAGATGTAGATGCCCTGGTTCTTCACGTTCGATGGAGATGCCTGGTTCTTCACGTTCTACAGATGTAGATGCCACTGGTTCTTCAGTTCTACAGATGTATGCCACTGGTTCTTCACGTTCTAGATGAGATGCCACTGGTTCTTCACGTTCTGTAGATGTAGATGCCACTGGTTCTTCACGTTCTGCAGATGAAGATGCCACTGGTTCTTCACGTTCTGCAGATGTAGATGCCACTGGTTCTTCACGTTCTGCAGATGTAGATGCCACTGTTCTTCACGTTCTGCAGATGTAGATGCCACTGGTTCTTCACGTTCTGCAGCTTAGATGCACTGGTTCTTCACATTCTGTAGATGTAGATGCCACTGGTTCTTCACGTTCTGCAGATGTAGATGCCACTGGTTCTTCACGTTCTACAGATGTAGATGCCACTGGTTTCACGTTCTGCAGATGTAGATGCCACTGGTTCTTCATGTTCTGCAGATGTAGATGCCACTGGTTCTTCACGTTCTGCAGATGTAGATTCCACTGGTTCTTCACGTTCTGCAGATGTAGATGCCACTGGTTCTTCACGTTCTGCAGATGTAGATGCCACTGGTTCTTCACGTTCTGCAGATGTAGATGCCACTGGTTCTTCACGTTCTGTAGATGTAGATGCCACTGGTTCATCACGTTCTGCAGATGTAGATGCCACTGGTTCTTCACGTTCTACAGATGTAGATGCCACTGGTTCTTCTCGTCTGTAGATGTAGATGCCACTGGTTCTCATGTTCTGCAGTATAGATGCCATTGGTTCTTCACGTTCTGTAGCTGTAAATGCACTGGTTCTTCACGTTCTGCAGATGTAGATGCCACTGGTTCTTCACGTTCTGCAGATGTAGATGCCACTGGTTTTCACGTTCTACAGATGTAGATACCACTGGTTCTTCACGTTCTACAGATGGAGATGCCACTGGTTCTTCACGTTCTACAGAGTAGATGCCACTGGTTTTCACGTTCTACAGATGTCGATGCCACTGGTTCCTCACGTTCTACAGGTGATGCCATGGTTCTTCACGTTCTGTAGATGTAGATGCCACTGTTCTTCACGTTGGATGCCTGGTTTTCAGTTACGATGTAGATGCCACTGGTTCTTCACGTTCTGTAGATGTAGATGCCACTGGTTCTTCACGTTCTGCAGATGTAGATGCACTGGTTCTTCACGTTCTGCAGATGTAGATGCCACTGGTTCTTCACGTTCTGTAGATGTAGATGCCACTGGTTCTTCACGTTCTACAGATGTAGATGCCACTGGTTCTTCACGTTCTACAGATGTAGATGCCACTGGTTCTTCACGTTCTGCAGATGTAGATGCCACTGGTTCTTCACGTTCTGCAGATGTAGATGCCACTGTTCTTCACGTTCTGCAGATGTAGATGCCACTGGTTCTTCACGTTCTGCAGATGTAGATGCCACTGGTTCTTCACGTTCTGCAGATGTAGATGCCACTGGTTCTTCACGTTCTGCAGATGTAGATGCCACTGGTTATCCGTTTGCAGATGTGATGCCACTGGTTCTTCACGTCTGCAGATGTAGATGCCATGGTTTTTCACGTTCTGCAGATGTGATGCCACTGGTTCTTCACGTTCTGCAGATGTAGATGCCACTGGTTCTTCACGTTCTGCAGATGTAGATGCACTGGTTCTCACGTTCTGCAGATGTAGATGCCACTGGTTCTTCACGTTCTGCAGATGTGATGCCACTGGTTCTTCACGTTCTGCAGATGTAGATGCCACTGGTTCTTCACGTCTGCAGATGTAGATGCCACTGGTTCTTCACGTTCTGCAGATGTAGATGCACTGGTCTTCACGTTCTGCAGATGTAGATGCCACTGGTTCTTCACGTTCTGCAGCTGTAGATGCCACTGGTTCATCACGTTCTGCAGATGTAGATGCCACTGGTTCTTCACGTTCTGCAGATGTAATGCCACTGGTTTTCACGTTCTGCAGATGTAGATGTCACTGGTTCTTCACGTTCTGCAGATGTAGATGCCACTGGTTCTTCACGTTGTAGATGTGATGCAACTGGTTCTTCACGTTCTGCAGATGTAGATGCCACTGGTTCTTCACGTTCTGCAGATGTAGATGCACTGGTTCTTCAGGTTCTGCAGATGTAGATGCCACTGGTTCTTCACGTTCTACAGATGTAGATGCCACTGGTTCTTCTGCTCTGTAGATGTAAATGCCACTGGTTCTGCAGATGTAGATGCACTGGTTCTTCACGTTCACAGATGGAGATGCCGCTGGTTCTTCACGTTCTACAGATGTAGCAGCCAATGGTTCTTCAGGTTCTACAGATGTCGATGCCACTGGTTCTTCACGTTCTACAGATGTAGATGCCACTGGTTCTGTAGATGTAGATGCCACTGGTTCTTCACGTTCTGTAGATGAAGATGCCACTGGTTCTGCAGATGTAGATGCCACTCGTTCTGTAGATGTAGATGCCACTGGTTCGTAGATGTAGATGCCACTGGTTCTTCACGTTCTACAGATGTAGATGCCACTGGTTCTTCACGTTCTGTAGATGTAGATGCACTGGTTCTTCACGTTCTACAGATGTAGATGCCACTGGTTCTTCACGTTCTACAGATGTAGATGCCACTGGTTCTTCACGTTCTGCAGATGTAGATGCCACTGGTTCTTCACGTTCTGCAGATGTAGATGCCACTGGTTCTTCACGTTCTGCAGATGTAGATGCCACTGGTTCTTCACGTTCTGCAGATGTAGATGCCACTGGTTCTTCACGTTCTGCAGATGTAGATGCCACTGGTTCTTCACGTTCTGCAGATGTAGATGCCACTGGTTCATCACGTTCTGCAGATGTAGATGCCACTGGTTCTTCACGTTCTGCAGATGTAGATGCCACTGGTTCTTCACGTTCTGCAGATGTAGATGCCACTGGTTCTTCACGTTCTGCAGATGTAGATGCACTGGTTCTTCACGTTCTGTAGATGTAGATGCCACTGGTTCTTCACGTTCTGCAGATGTAGATGCCACTGGTTCTTCACGTTCTGCAGATGTAGATGCCACTGGTTCTTCACGTTCTGCAGATTAGATGCCACTGGTTCTGCAGATGTAGATGCCACTGGTTCTTCACGTTCTGCAGATGTAGATGCCACTGGGTTCTGCAGATGTAGATGCCACTGGTTCTTCACGTTCTGCAGATGTAGATGCCACTGGTTCTGCAGATGTAGATGCCACTGGTTCTTCACGTTCTGCAGATGTAGATGCCACTGGTTCTTCNACGTTCTGCAGATGTAGATGCCACTGGTTCTTCACGTTCTGTAGATGTAGATGCCACTGGTTCTTCACGTTCTGCAGATGTAGATGCCACTGGTTCTTCACGTTCTGCAGATGTAGATGCCACTGGTTCTTCAGGTTCTGCAGATGTAGATGCCACTGGTTCTTCACGTTCTCAGATGTAGATGCCACTGGTTCTTCCGCTCTGTAGATGTNAATGCCACTGGTTCTTCACGTTCTGCAGATGTAGATGCCACTGGTTCTTCACGTTCTGCAGATGTAGATGCCACTGGTTCTTCACGTTCTGCAGATGTAGATGCCACTGGTTCTCAGATGTAGATGCCACTGGTTCTTCACGTTCTGCAGATGTAGATGCCACTGGTTCTGTAGATGTAGATGCCACTGGTTCTTCACGTTCTGCAGATGTAGATGCCACTGGTTCTGTAGATGTAGATGCCACTGGTTCTTCACGTTCTGCAGATGTAGATGCCACTCGTTCTGCAGATGTAGATGCCACTGGTTCTTCACGTTCTGCAGATGTAGATGCCACTCGTTCTGCAGATGTAGATGCCACTGGTTCTTCACGTTCTGCAGATGTAGATGCCACTGGTTCTTCACGTTCTGCAGATGTAGATGCCACTGGTTCTTCACGTTCTGCAGATGTAGATGCCACTGGTTCTTCACGTTCTGCAGATGTAGATGCCACTGGTTCTTCACGTTCTGCAGATGTAGATGCCACTGGTTCTTCACGTTCTGTAGATGTAGATGCCACTGGTTCTTCACGTTCTGCAGATGTAGATGCCACTGGTTCTTCACGTTTGCAGATGTAGATGCCACTGGTTCTTCACGTTCTGCAGATGTAGATGCCACTGGTTCTTCACGTTCTACAGATGTAGATGCCACTGGTTCTTCACGTTCTGCAGATGTAGATGCCACCGGTTCTGCAGATGTAGATGCCACTGGTTCTTCACGTTCTACAGATGTAGATGCCACTGGTTCTTCTCGCTCTGTAGATGTAGATGCCACTGGTTCTTCACGTTCTGCAGATGTAGATGCCACTGGTTCTNCACGTAGATGTAGATGCCACTGGTTCTTCACGTTCTGCAGATGTAGATGCCACTGGTTCTGTTCTACAGATGTAGATGCCACTGGTTCTTCTCGCTCTGTAGATGTAAATGCCACTGGTTCTTCACGTTCTGCAGATGTAGATGCCACTGGTTCTTCACGTTCTGCAGATGGAGATGCCACTGAAACAGAAAATCCAGAAGAAGTAAATATCGCAGAAAAAACATTGAGATGTGGGTGACAATTGGTCTAAATGGTCTGAATAAGTAAGGGCACTGATAAGGGGTTGCAGATATGGTCCCTGATTTTAAATAGTCGAAGGTCCGAACCTCTTCTCAGATTTAGACGCCACCGCTTCTTCCGGAAGATTTCTACGCAACGAAACNAACGATCAACAGATGAAGATGCCAGCGGGTGTTTAATGTGCGTGAGTCGCAAGGAGGTGTGCAGCAGCAGACTAGCACAGCATAACACAACAGCAGCAACAGCAACAACAGCAGCAACATCATCCAACAGCAACAACAACAGCAACAGAGCGCAGTCGAGAGGCGCTGTTTGTCCACACCACGTGACACCGGACACAACGCTTCCTAGCGTGAGTGTNGGCCTAGTGGGTCGCACAGTGGATAGAGCCTGGGGTGGGCCTAGGTCTGCAGTGTTGGTGTGGTGTGTGTGGTCTGGGTGTGGTGTGACTGTGTGTGGTGTGTGTGTGTGTGTGGTCTGGGTGTGGTGTGACTGTGTGTTGGTGTGTGGTCTGGGTGTGGTGTGACTGTGTTGGTGTGGTGTGTGTGGTCTGGGTGTGGTGTGACTGTGTGTGGTGTGTGTGTGTGTGTCTGGGTGTGGTGTGACTTGTGGTGTGTGGTGTGTCTGGGTTGGTGTGACTGTGTGGGTGTGTGGGTCTGGGTGTGGTGTGACTGTGTGTGGTGTGTGTGTGTGTTGGTCTGGGTGTGGTGTGACTGTGTGTGGTGTGGTGTGTGTGTCTGGGTGTGGTGTGACTGTGTNTGGTGTGGTGTGTGTGGTCTGGGTGTGGTGTGACTGTGTGTGGTGTGTGTGTGTGTGTCTGGGTGTGGTGTGACTGTGTGGGTGTGTGTGTGTGGTCTGGGTGTGGTGTGACTGTGTGTGGTGTGTGGGTCTGGGTTGGTGTGACTGTGTGGGTGTGTGTGTCTGTGGTGGTCTGGGTGTGGTGTGACTGTGTGTGGTGTGGTGTGTGTGGTCTGGGTGTGGTGTGACTGTGTGTGGGTGTGTGTGTGTGTCTGGGTGTGGTGTGACTGTGTGTGGTGTGGTGTGTGGGTCTGGGTGGGTGTGATGTGTGTGGGGGTGTGTGGGTCTGGGTGGGTGTGACTGTGTGGGTGTGGTGTGTGTGGTCTGGGTGTGGTGTGACTGTGTGTGGTGTGTGTGTGTGTGGTCTGGGTGTGGTGTGACTGTGTGTGTGTGGTGTGTGTGGTCTGGGGTGTGACTGTGNGTGGTGTGGTGTGTGTGTCTGGGTGTGGTGTGACTGGTGTGTTGGTGTGTGTGGTCTGGGTGTGGTGTGACTGTGTGTGGTGTGTGTGTGTGGTGTGTGTCTGTGTGTGGTGTGTGTTGTGTGTGTGACTGTGTGTGGNGTGTGTGTGCTCGTGGTGGTGTGTGTGTGTGGTGTGTGTGTGTGTGTGTGTGGTGTGTGTGGTGTGTGTGGTGGNCTGTGTGGTGTGTGTGTGTGTGTGTGGTGTGTGTGTGTGTGGTGTGTGTGTNGTGTGTGTGATTGTGTGTGTGTGTGTGTGTGTGTGTGTGGTGTGTGTGGTGTGTGTGGTGTGTGTGTGTGTGTGGTGTGTGTGTGTGTGCTGTGTGTGTGGTGTGTGTGTGTGTGTGTGTGTGTGTGTGACTGTGTGTGGTGTGTGTGTATTGTGTCTGTGGTGTGTGTGTGTGTGGTGTGTGTGTGTGTGTGTGTGTGTGTGTGTGTGTGTGTGGTGTGTGTGGTGTGTGTGTGTGTGTGTGTGTGTGGTGTGTGTGTGATTGTGTCTGTGGTGTGTGTGTGTGTGTGTGTGGTGTGTGTGTGTGTTGTGTCTGTGGTGTGTGTGTGTGGTGTGTGTGTGGTGTGTGTGTGTGTGTGTGTGGTGTGTGTGGTGTGTGTGTGTGTGTGTGGTGTGTGTGACTGTGTGTGTGTGTGTGTGTGTGTGTGTGTGTGTGTGGTGTGTGTGGTGTGTGTTTGTGTGTGTGTGTGTGTGTGTGTATTGTGTCTGTGGTGTGTGTGTGTGTGGTCTGTGTGTATGTGTGTGTGTGTGGTGTGTGTGTGTGTGTGTGGTGTGTGTGTGTTGTGTGTGTGTGGTGTGTGGTGTGTGTGTGTGTGGTGTGTGTGTGTATGGTGTGTGTTATGGTGTGTGGGGTGTGTGTGGTGTGTGTGTGTGTGGTGTGAGTGTGTGTGGTGTGATGTGTGTGTGTGTGGTGTGTGTGGTGTGTGTGTGGTGTGTGTGGGGTGTGTTGTGTGTGTGTGGTGTGTGTGTGTGTGTGTGTGGTGTGTGTGTGTAGTGTGTGTGTGNCTGTGTGTGTGTGGTGTGTGTGTGGTGTGTGTGGTGTGTGTGTGGTGTGTGTGGGGTGTGTGTGGTGTGTGTGTGTGTGTGTCTGTGGTGTGTGTGTGTGTGTGTGTGTGTGGTGTGTGGTGGTGTGGTGTGTGTGGTGTGTGTGGTGTGTGTGTGTGTGTGGTGTGTGTGTGGTGTGTGTGTGGTGTGTGTGNTGTGTGTGTGGTGTGTGTGTGTGTGTGTGGTGTGTGTGTGTGGTGTGTGTGGTGTGTGTGTGTGTGTGGTGTGTGTGTGGTGTGTGGTGTGTGTGTGTGGTGTGTGTGTGAGTAGTGGTGCTGCGACGATTGCTCACGGCCACCAGTGAGATTATCTGAACCGGTCCTGGGCCTCCCCACCGACTCCCTCAAATGACTTCGTTTTCTCGCTCTCTCCTCCTCACTCTGTGTGAACTCCCCAGAAGTTCACTGACCAAGACTCGGTGTGAGTGATTTTGTCGCTCACTCACTCACTAAAACACTCGCTTACACGCACTCTTACTCACTACCCTCATCAGTACCTTCACTCAGTCACTGAAACACTCGCTTACACTCACTCACACTCACTACCCTCATCAGTACCCTCACTCAGTCGCCACCCTTACTATCTCACTCACTACCCTACTACTACCCTGGACCACGTAGTTCGTGAAGCCTTCCATGGCTGTACCGGAGGAATCTTCATCTGTAACAGATCAAGTGGGAGGCTGATCGATGCCCGGGTGCGGTAGAGGGATGGCTCCCTATTGCTCAATGAAGTTACGTATTCCGATGATCTGGTAATTGCTGCTCACTCAGAGGAGGAGTTGGAGGCGCTGCTGCTGAACCTGGAGTGTGCCACAAGGAGGTGGGGCTTTACCATCAGACCCACCAAAACGAAGCACCTGCCTTGGTATTTTATGCCATCAAACAATCCACCCCCTCAACTCCCCGTTGGTGATGGGGCAGTTGTGGAGAATTTTACACACCTGGGCAGCGCGATTATGACCACCTCCGCTTTGACAGCAGAGGTCTCGCTCCGAATCGGTCGAGCTGAATTTTACTTTCAACGGCTGCACAAATAACACTGTGCGACGCTGCCTGGTCTGTCGCCCCACACAAAGTTTCGAGGCTTCTCGACCACGTTCATTCCCTCCCTTCGCAGTGCTTGTGAAACGCTGATGGCGGTTGTACCGATGGCGGTTGACGCCGATGGCGGTGACGGTTGTGACGTTCCAGGTTTGCGCCCTGCACTGCCGACCGTCGCTCGGCAGGAAGAAGCTCAACCGGAGAAGCTTCGATGGAGAGAGGGGCAAGCAGAGAGCCAGGGGGGAGTAGAGGTCAAGGCAGAGAGGGGCCTCGACATTTGCAAGAAGGGAGAGACAAGGGACCGCGCGACGCGCCGGGGGCAGAGCGTGCGGTGCGCGCCGATGGCGGGAGAGAGCAGCAGAGGCAGGACGCGGAGAGGGCCAGGTGGGACAGAGAGGGGGCAAGATGCAGAACCATGAGAGTGGTGGGTCAGGCAGTAGATCGGGACAGATTTGAAAGGGGGGACAGGCCGTGGTGGCTAGAGAGAGAGACGTCGAAAGCAGAACGAGAGACAGCGAGGGGAGGGAGGCAGGGGGGAGAGGCAGGGAGGGGAGGGAGGCAGGGGGAGAGGCAGGGATGCCGGGGGAGGGATGGAGGGAGGCCTGAGAGATCAGATGGCGATAGACCTAGCCGGCGCTGCTGAGACACTAGCACGGGTTTTGTCGTTTAAACCGCGTGGGGGAGGAAGTGAGGGAGCAGGAGGGTGGGAATAGAGACCCAGAGATGAACATCCTCACCCAGACACTCACTCACCCACTCACTAACTCACCCAGACACTCACTCACCCACTCACTAACTCACCCAGACACTCACTCACCCACTTACTAATCACCCAGAACTCACTCACCCACTCACTAACTCACCCAGACACTCACTCACCCACTTACTAACTCACCCAGACACTCACCCCACTCACTAACTCACCCAGACACTCACTCACCCACTCACTAACTCACCCAGACACTCACTCACCCACTCACTAACTCACCAGACACTCACTCACCCACTTACTAACTCACCCAGACACTCACTCACCCACTCACTAACTCACCCAGACACTCACTCACCCACTTACTAACTCACCCAGACACTCACCCATCACTAACTCACCCAGACACTCACTCACCCACTCACTAACTCACCCAGACACTCACTCACCACTCACTAACTCACCCAGACACTCACTCACCCACTCACTAACTCACCCAGACACTCACTCACCCACTTACTAACTCACCCAGACACTCACCCACTACTAACTCACCCAGACACTCACTCACCCACTCACTAACTCACCCAGACACTCACCCACCCACTCACTAACTCAACCAGACACTCACTCACCCACTCACTAACTCACCCAGACACTCACTCACCCACTCACTAACTCACCCAGACACTCACTCACCCATCACTCCTCCACCCACCCACTCATCGATTCACTCACCCAGCATTCACCCACACACTCACCCACTCACTCACCCCCACACTTACCCACTTACTCACTGACCCACTCACTCACCCACTAACTCACCCAGACACTCACTCACCCACTCACTCCTCCACCCACTCATCGATTCACTCACCCAGACACTCACCCACTCACCCACTCACTCACCCCCACACCTACCCACTTACTCACTGACCCACTCACTCACCCACTCACTAACTCACCCAGACACTCACCCACTCACTAACTCACCCGCTTACTCACCCACTAACTCACCCACTCACTAACTCACCCAGACACTCACTCACCCACTCACTCACCCACTAACTCACCCATACACTCACTCACCCACTCACTCCTCCACCCACCCACTCATCGATTCACTCACCCACCATTCACCCACACACTCACCCACTCACTCACCCCCACACTTACCCACTTACTGACCCACTCACTCACTCACCCACTCACTAACTCACCCGCTTACTCACCCACTCACTCCTCCACCCACCCACTCATCGAGTCACTCACCCAGCCATTCACCCACTCACTCACCCACTCACTCACCCCCACACTTACCCACTTACTCACTGACCCACTCACTCACCCACTCACTAACTCACCCACTCACTCCTCCACCCACCCACTCATCAATTCACTCACCCAGCCATTCACCCACTCACCTCCCCACTCACCCCCACACCTACCCACTTACTCACTGACCCACTCACTAACTCACCCAGACACTCACTCACCCACTCACTCCTCCACCCACCCACACATCAATTCACTCACCCAGCCATTCACCCACTCACTCACCTCCCCACTCACCCCCACACCTACCCACTTACTCACTGACCCACTCATTCACTCACCCACTAACTCACCCGCTTACTCACCCATCGACTCCTCCACCCACCCACTCATCCATTCACTCACCCAGCCATTCACCCACACACTCACCCACTCACTCACCCCCACACCTACCCACTTACTCACTGACCCACTCACCCACTCACTAACTCACCCAGACACTCACTCACCCACTCACTCCTCCACTCACTCCTCCACCCACCCACTCATCGATTCACTCACCCAGCCATTCACCCACACACTCACCCACTCACTCACCCCCACACTTATCCACTTACTCACTGACCCACTCACTCACCCACTCACTAACTCACCCAGACACTCACCCACTAACTCACCCACCCACTCACTCACCCACTAACTCACCCAGACACTCACTCACCCACACACTCACCCACTCACTCACCCCCACACTTACCCACTTACTCACTGACCCACTCACTCACCCACTCACTAACTCACCCAGACACTCACCCACTAACTCACCCACCCACTCACTCACCCACTAAACTCACCCAGACACTCACTCACCCACTCACTCCTCCACCCAGACACTCACTCACCCACTCACTAACTCACCCGCTTACTCACCCACTCACTAACTCACCCAGACACTCACTCACCCACTCACTCTTCCACCCACCCACTCATCGATTCACTCACCCAGCCATTCACCCACACACTCACCCATTCACTCACCCCCACACTTACCCACTTACTCACTGACCCACTTACTCACCCACTCACTAACTCACCCACTCACTAACTCACCCAGACACTCACTCACCCACTCACTCCTCCACCCACTCATCGATTCACTCATCCAGCCATTCACCCACACACTCACCCACTCACCCCCACACCTACCCACTTACTCACTGACCCACTCACTCACCCACTCACTAACTCACTGACCCACTCACTCACCCACTCACTAACTCACCCAGACACTTACTCACCCACTCACTCCTCCACCCACCCACCCATCGATTCACTCACCCAGCCATTCACACACACACTCACCCACTCACTCACCCCCACACTTACCCACTTACTCACTCACCCACTCACTCACCCACTCACTAACTCACTGACCCACTCACTCACTCACCCACTAACTCACCCGCTTACTCACCCACTCACTCCTCCACCCACCCACTCATCAATTCACTCACCCAGCCATTCACCCACACACTCACCCACTCACTCACCCCCACACCTACCCACTTACTCACTGACCCACTCATTCACTCACCCACTCACTAATTCACCCGCTTACTCACCCGCTCACTCACCCGCTCACTCACCCGCTCACTCATTCACCCACTAACTCACCCGCTTACTCACCCGCTCACTCACTCACCCACTCATTCATTTTTCCCCCAAAGATGTCCAGCGAGTGACTCCGACAATCTATACAGCATTCTCGTTACAACAGACGATGATGTGGGCTAGCAGCACCTGACAACGGCACGTTGAGCAAAACGTTGGACGCCACGTTTGATAGAATTGGGTGACATTGTTCATTACTGTGCCAAGGCGGGATTCGAAGCGGTCTCAATACGGGGCTCATGAGTGACTGCGTTTGTTACTCCGTGCCTGCTTGTAACAGCCAAACAGCGGAATAAAACCCATTGCATTTAGAGGATCTTGTCCCTTGTAATGCTTTGAATGTTGAACTGTGTCCATGTATATACAGAACAGAACAAACATACATTCATCTTCTTGGTTCTTTCGGTAAAGCCACGTAGAATGGAAGTAATAAAATAATAAAAATAAACAATAAAATAAAATAATTCTCACGACGTTTCGGCCACAACGCAAGCAGCCGTCCTCAGGTGAAACCAGGTCTGTTGGGGAGACAGCGTCTGAATGAAACAAGCTCGTGTGCTGTTTCATTCAGACTCTGTCGCCTCGACAGACCTGGTCTTCACCTGAGGACGGCTGCTTGCATTGTGGCCGAAACGTCGTGAGAATAATTTTATTGTGTTTTATTTTTATTATTTTATTCCATTCTACGTGACGACTTTACCGAAAGAACCAAGAAGATGAATCCCTGCAGTCACGAAAGAAGCTTTAAATCGAAACATACATTCATTTGATCAACAACTTATTTCGGTAAATTACAAATTGTAAAAGAAAGTCTTCATTTGACATGAAGGTAACTTGAGGCCTAATGCTAAGAAGGCGCTAAACGTTCCCGCTGGTCTGGGTTTTTCTCGTAATAAGTATAACCCGTAAAAACAAAGTTTTTCACTATAAATCCTTTATATGCGTGGCGGCTAGAGTCCTCTCGTCCTCTGGCTTGAGATGGCTGCCACCTATGGGTCAGATGATTGTCTGCCAGTATTAAGCAATTGGTAATTAAATATTTAATTTGTTTTCCCTAAACAGTGTACAATTTTGGAAAAAAAATTTCACGAACATTAATTGTCACGCACAACGAGTCTTGTGTGTGCCAAAATGTCATCTCGATTGGATCACGGGAAGTGCGTTAAAAACGACCGAAAGATTTGCACGGTCGTAAGCAAGCACGCAAGCAAGCGAACTTAATATAAAGGATTTAAAAATGCACTTTAGGTTGTCCATCAGTTCTGCAATATATGTACCCCATGGTAAAAGGTCTCGAGACCTCCCCGAGGCACAAATCAGACGCCTGGCGTTGCAGCAGCGGTTTCTAATACGGACTTCTAAAAATGTTAATTAGGCAATTCACGTTGAAAGAATGATTCTAATTTTTAAGTTCAACACAACAACAGTTCCGATTTAAAGCTTTCGTGACTGCAGGGATTCATCTTCTTGGTTCTTTCAGTAAGTCACGTAGAATGGAAATAATAAATAATAAAAATGCAACATAATACATAATATAAATCGAAAAAAAAAGACTTGCTATAACTGTTGTTGTTCTTCTTGGTTCTTCCAGCTGAGGCTGCGGTGTCTTAAATATTGGAAGAGGTCACCCCTGTGAGTGGCTGGCTGAGGTGCCATCTGTTGAGGAAGTACTGAAGGTGATCCGGAGTTTGAGACCAGGAAGGCACTGGGCAGAGATGATCTCCCAAGAGAAATGCTGAGGGAGGGTGGCATTTGTGCACAGACTGCACTATATGACATCATAACAACAGTCTGGACCGCTGGATGGGTTTCGCAGGATTGGAAGGATGCCCTGGTGGTCCCCCTCTTTAAGAAGGGGGACCCACAGACTGTAACAACTACAGGGGCATCTCACTCCTCAGTGTGTCGGGAAAGGTCCTGGCAAGGATTATTCAACATCGCCTTGCTAGGCACGCTGAAGAGAGGCTTGCGGAGCCCCAATGCGGTTTCAGGAAAGGGCGGTCCTGCACAGATGCCATATTTTCTGTCTGTCTGCTACAGCAGAGGTGTAGGGAATTTCAGCAAGACCTACATCTCTGCTTTATTGACCTGGTCAAGGCCTATGATACCATCAGTAGGACTGGACTCTGGTTGTTCTTCGTGCTTTCGAAGTCCATGACCCTCTGCTCACGATCATTAAGGGCCTTCATGATGGTGAGCGGGCCCGGGTTAAACTACGTGGCCAGGAGTCAGAGCCTTTCCCTGTACACCTTGGGGTTCGACAGGGATGTCCTCATTATTTAACATCTATTTTGACCACGTAGTTCGTGATGCTTCAATAGCTGTACCTGGGGAATCTCCATTTCGTACAGATATAATGGGAGGCTGATCAATGCCCGGGTGCGATCAAGGGATGCCTCCCTATTGCTCAACCATGTTATGTATGCCGATGCTCTGGTGATTGCTGCTCACTGCTGCTGAACCTGGAGCTTGCCACTAAGAGGTGGGGCCTTATCATCACCCCCACCAAAACTAAGCACCTGCCTGGGTATTTTGTACCATCGAAGAATCCACACCCACAACTCCCAATTGGTGATGGGGCAGTTGTGGAGAGATTGCCGAGATTCCCATACCTGGGCAGTGTGCTCATGACCAGCTCCGGTTTATCAGCAGAGGTCTCACTCCAAATCAGTCAAGCGCCATTATCTTTTCATCGGCTGCGTTACGCTGTGTGGAAGCTACCTGGTCTCTCGCTCCGCATGAAGCTCCAGGTCTTCTCGCCACGGTATTCCCTCCCTTCTCTACGCTTGCGAAACATGTGTGTGCCTGCCTTTGAGCAACGCCGGGTACTTACCGCTAGTGTAGAATAAAACTTTCAGCGATACTCTGTCGGCCCATGCCGAACTCAGCTCTTAAAACACATTGTCCTTAAATTTCGATTTAAAGCTTTCGTGACTGCAGGGATTCATCTTCTTGGTTCTTTCGGTAAAGTCACGTAGAAGGAAGTATAAAAAAAGGTGAAGAAGACGGCTGCTTGCGTTGTGGCTGAAACGTCGTGAGAATTATTTGATTTTATTATGTTTTATTTTTATTATTTTATTACTTCCCTTCTACGTGACTTTACCGAAAGAACCAAGAAGACATTGTCCTTCTCTTCTCTACGAGAGACACTGATGGTTGATGTTGGTGCCTGCTCCCTCGCAAGACTGAACAGCTTGAACTGTGTCCGTGCTTAAATGAAAATTCAGCCACCTCGCTCTGCCTTTCTCACAAAGGACCGGGATTTCCTTTGACGTCGCTTTGCTGTGGGGGAAGTTGGACGTGTGTCCGTGTGTGTTCTGATTCGTTAAGCCATCTGTTCAGTCTCCTTCCCCAAGCCATCTTTTCATCCTTATTCTTAGGTTTTTTCGGTAAAGTCACGTAGGTAAAACATTACTTGATACAGCTGTCGTGGCTGTGACGGTTCCACCTGAAGACGGAAGCTTGTGTTGCCTCTGAAACGTCGTGATTTTTATTTTATTTTACTTTTTTTAATTTTAATGTTTTACCTACACGGTGACTTTACCGAAAAACCCTAAGAATATGAATCCTTGCAGTCACGAAAGCTTCAAATCTAGAATCTTTTCATCCGTGGAAAACAGATGCCCAAACTGCAATACAACTTTCTGTGAGAGCCACTTCACCCGCTCCCCCCCCTCTTTCCTCGCCTTGGGTGTTACATTATTTGCTATCACATGCTGCGGGAAGACAAAGGCGGCTAGGAGGCTCTTTTCCTATGGAATACATTACATCTTGGTTAGGTATGATTGATCTTCTTGGTTCTTTCGGTAAAGTCACGTAGAAGGGAAGTAATAAATAATAAAAATAAACATTAATTCTCACTTTTTTAATTTTTAATTTTTATTTTATTATTTTATTACTTCCCTTCTACGTGACTTTACCGAAAGAACCAAGAAGATGAATCCCTGCAGTCACGGAAGCTTTACATCGGAGGTATGATTGCTTATTT
Source organism: Lethenteron camtschaticum (assembly GCA_018977245.1). Classification (NCBI taxonomy): domain Eukaryota; kingdom Metazoa; phylum Chordata; class Hyperoartia; order Petromyzontiformes; family Petromyzontidae; genus Lethenteron; species Lethenteron camtschaticum. The sequence goes on from WFAB01001940.1 coordinate 52,868, forward strand.
CACTTTTATCTTCTGGATGACCCTTTCTAATTTCATAATTATATTGGCTTGGTTTGTTCAGATTGTGGAGATTGTCATTACCACGTATATTCTGGATTAACCTTCGTTCCCCCGCCTGTATCCAGGGTTTGTGCTGTTTTTTGGTAAAGTCAGTAGGTAAACATTAAAATTAAAAAATAAAATAAATCCGACGTTTCTGCACACAATTCCGCTTTTTTTTTTACTTGATACAGCTGTCGGCTGTGACGGTTCCACCTGAAGACGGAAGCTTGTGTGCTTCCGAAACGTCGTGATTTTTTATTTATTTTACTTTTATTAATTTTAATGTTTTACCTACGTGACTTTACCGAAAAAACCTAAGAATATGAATCCTTGCAGTCACGAAAGCTTCAATGTAAATTTGTGCTGTTTGTTCTCGAGTTATCTGATATCCCGAGGTTAGAGAATTACGCTTTGGCTTAAGAACGTCCCTGTCTAGCCAGAATTCATTATTTGCGTTTGACCTGCATTGAGGTGGTTCCACACAGATGGGTGGAGGAATAGGTGCGTGAAGTTCATGGGAACAGGAACCTTGGTGGCGATCAAACTGTGGTAAGGGGGTGACCGACGGCCTGCACACGAGCTACTGGAGTGATCTGGTGAGCGCTCAATCATCAATCAACCTCGCCGCTTACGTCGAATTCTACCAAGGGCAGCGAGGTAAGAATGGACACTCCATCCCAGACAACGTCGGTATTCCAACGTCGGCCCAATGTGTGCTCGCAGTAATAATTGTGCAGCGTTAAAGAAGCTTGAATAAATAAATGACCAATGCAACCTCTCCATGGGTGAAAGTCTTGAGGCAGCTTATAGCCTGGCCTGTTGTCACCCCAGTGCGGCCTTGAGATCTCTGCACGATATCACGCGTGAGCAATACATTTAAGCAGGGGCGGTTTCTTCATTAGGGCGATTGGGCGACGCACCACCATGTCATTCAACCAGAGTCACGCTAGCCGTCACTGTGCCTCAGCGTCATGTCACATTCTGTGGAGTATCGCCTCTTTTTGGGCGATTTCACTCCGGCTGAGAATCGCCCCGAGTGTTCCGTAGACTTACATTCAAAGATGTTTTTTTTCGAACGGGGGCGTTGCAATGCATTCTCTACGGCTTCCGGAGGGCAAGCCCTAACGTGCTTACGTCATCACACGTAAGCACGTTTCAGTCAACAATATTATTTGTCGCCACCTAGTGGAATCTTTAATAAAGAAACTGAGTGGATTATAATAATAGTGAGTATAGAAACAAACAAGATGTATTGTAAGAGTCACTTTATTTTTCATTAATATTAAAGAAGTGAAGTTGCCTTTACATGCTTAAGCTGTTAATGTATCCATTGCATGGGTGGACCTTATCCTTATCAATCTCCAGACATTTGCCCCCCCTGAGAGATTTTGCAGGAGCCGCCACTGGGTCACGGCACTCGGCGATTCTCTCGTTGAAGTCACGCAGGTAGACAAAGCCGTAGATCACGACGTTTCCATCGCCACGCGAGCCATCGTCATTAGGTGCGGGACAGCAGCAGCAGCAGGAGGACTGCTGACGTATAGGAGATAGAGCCGCTGCTGCAGCTGCTACTGCTGCTGCTGTTGTTACTGCTGCTGCAGCTGCTGCTACTGCTGTTGCAGCTGCTGCAGCTGCTACTGCTGCTACTACTGCAGCTGCTGCTGTTGTTACTGCTGCTGCAGCTGCTGCTGCTACTACTGCAGCTGCTGTTGTTACTGCTGCTGCAGCTGCTACTGCTGCAGCTGCACTGCTGCTGCAGCTGCTACTGCTGCTGCTACTGCTGCTACTGCGCTGCTGCTATGCTGCTGCAGCTGCTGCACGCTCTGCAGCTGCTGCTACTGCTGCTGCAGCTGCTGCTACTGCTGCTGCAGCTGCTGCTACTGCTGCTACTGCTGCTGCCTACTGCTGCTGCAGCTGCTGCTACTGCTGCTGCAGCTGTTGCTACTGCCTACTGCTGCAGCTGCTGCTGCAGCTGCTGTTACTGCTATGCTGCTGCAGCTGCTGCTGCTGTCGTGCTGCTGCAGCTGCTGCTGTTGCTGCTGCTGCTCTACTGCTGCTTCTGCAGCTGCTGCTGCTGCTGCTGCTGCTTCTGCAGTTGCAGCACAAGTAGCAGCAGTAGCAGCAGCAATCTTCAACGAGTGGGTGGGTCGTGGTGATTGGCTTAGAGCTGGAGGGGGAGTGGCTTAGAGCTGGAGGGGGGAGTGGCTTCGAGCTGGAGGCGAGTAGCTGAGAGCGTGGTGCACAGCACGTGTTGCAAAACACGTGCTACTGCTCCAGCTGTTGCTACATCCACGGAGGGTGACCCACAGATACAACTCCCGCCCGGCCGCCTTTGTCTCTCTCAGCGCCACCGCAGGTACGGGCTGCTGCTGCTGCTGGAGAGATCAGCTGTAGGTGCCAGGCTAGGTGACGTATCTCTAGAGAAGAAGAAGACGTGTCTTAGATGTGGCACGTGTCTCTAGATGTGTAGTTTTCGTCACTGCGAGTATCCACATCGGTGGTGTTATTCTGTGAAGTTGTTGTTCTTTATGTTGACCCACGTGACTTCACCGAGTAGAGTAGGTGCACGTGCAGGGCTGTCAAGCAGCAGTGCAGTAGGCCTCGGCAAGGTAGGTAATTATAGATTTGAGCTTTCGTGACTGCATGATTAATATTCTTAGGTTTTTTCGATAAAGTCACGTAGGTAAAAACATTAAAAGTAAATAAATAAAAATCACGACGTTTCGGAGGCACACAGCTTCCGTTTTCAGGTGGTACCGTCACAGCCACGACAGCTGTATCAAGTAAATGAGAGATTGCAGGAGCTACCACTCCGTTTATATAATGGTTATATAATGGTTATATAAACGGAGTGGTAGCTCCTACATCTCTCATTCACTTGATACAGCTGTCGTGGCTGTGACGGTTCCACCTGAGACGGAAGCTTGTGTTGCCTCGAACGTCGTGATTTTTATTTATTTTTTAATGTTTTTACCTACCTGGTGACTTTACCGAAAAACCTAAGATAAGGTAAGGTAATTTACCCTTGTTACGGGTACAAGGGGTCAAGGTAAAGGGTAAAGATGTCGACATGCCAAGGGGTAAGGTCAAGTGTGCAGGGTAAAGGTCGCTAGGGAGAGTTACACGGTAGGGTAAGGCGTGAAGTGTTACCGGTAAACACGGCTCCTTGTTTAGCGCTAGAAGCTCCGTGGCGCAGTCTGTGGCCTCCGTATAAAGTAATATTTGTAGAAACTTTTTTTTAAACACGCTTTTATTAAATGTACTACTCGTAATGGCAGAACTCCCAACGTAAGGGACCGTGGCCAATTACAGCCAACGTCAGTTGAGCGTGGACAATTAGACCCAAGCCGAAACATAACGTGTAGAAATATTGTTTAAAATAGTTTTTTTATTTTCAATGATAGAATATCGTGTTGTCATCAGTATGACACAAGTATACCAAGTTTGTAGTCGATACCACATTGGGAAGTGGGTTAAATTGAGTTACAAGATTTGAAGATACAACAACAACAGACAGAGTGAGTTCAAAGAAAGCGTGTACAATTGGAATCATCGAGAATATTCTATATGTATAAGCGTTCTACCTAAAGCATTTACCGTAAAAGCTTGTTCATGTCGTAGTAGTACCCCAGTGATTACCTGTAATCGGGTCATTTGTATGGCTAAGGGTAAAAGGTAGGGTAGAGTGATTGTATTGTGTAAGGTAGAAGGTAGAGTAAAGGTAGGCTCGTTGTTGTTGACTTTTACCTGTTACCTTACCTGCTAAAGGGTCAAAGGTAATGGTAGAGTGATTGTTTGTGGTAAGGTAAAAGGTAGGTAAAGTAGGCTCGTTGCTTTTACTTTGAAATTTTACCTTACCTTGCCGAGGCTACGTGCAGTGAACCCTGGATTGCGATTACTTGGTCTCGAGTGTTTTGCAAGATAAGCAATTAAACAAATATATTGATCAACCAGCGAGGTCTTGCAACAGGAGAAGTTTCATTGTTGAAGTGGCACAGACAGACCCAGTGAGCCCAGAGATGGCAGTGGCTCCGTTCGTGGCAGTGAAAGTAGTCCTACACAATCACCTCTCCTCCTCCTCTCTCTCGTCTCCACGATTACATGTCACGGATACATTCGATTACTTTATACTGGTAGGAACGAAGTGGACCAGACCACCAATAGATTAATGTGTCCGTCCGTCGTCCGTCTGTCCGACAGATGGCCGCCCGCTCCCCCTGCGATATGTGAACTAAACAAGATGGCCGTCGCTTCCGGCGCCTCACGGCGAACTTTAAACCTTCGCTTCAAATTTACTTCACTGAAATGCAGCACGTTTTTTTTAACAAAGAGACAGATACATTTATTAACACAGAGACGAGATACATTTGATCGCCTTATTTGTGCACGAAAAGCACGGCGCAAGGCCTAGTGCGGCAGGCTTCGCCAGGCCTAGTGCGGCAGGCTTTGCGAGGCCTACTGCAGAGAAGGCTTCGCGAGCCTAGTGCAGAGGCTTCGCGAGGCCTAGTGCAGAGGCTTCGCGAGGCCTACTGCAGAGGCTTCGCGAGGCTAGTGCAGAGAAGGCTTTGCGAGGCCTACTGCAGGGAAGGCTTCGCGAGGCCTACTGCAGAGGCTTCGCGAGGCCTAGTGCAGAAGGCTTCGCTAAGTCTACTGCAGAGAAGGCTTCGCGAGGCCTAGTGCAGCAGGCTTCGCGAGGCCTAGTGCGGCAGGATTCGCGAGGCCTAGTGCAGAAGGTGGTGTCAATTAATCTCAGATGTGATCGTTTGGAAATGAAAGACTACGAGTCTTTAAATCTCACAGCGTTTCTTGTCAAAACAAACACTTTTAATTAATGTTACACTAGAATACAGTAATTTTGTCTTTAACTCCTCTATACCCGGTCGATATCCCTGTACCAGTACTAAGTATTATTCCTACCAGCCCACCCCGCAGGGTCCTGTTATTACATTTAAATACAAATTTTAAAAAGGTACAGTATTTTGTAATGTCATCATGGGACCTCCTTTGCCAGTACCAAAATATACTAATAGGTTTTTTTTTCCCCTTTTTTTTTCTGGCACAAAACTGACACTTTTGCAAGGTCAATGTAAGCATGATTCCTTGCAAAAGGTGTCAGTTTTGTTGCCAAAAAAGGGAAAAAAACCTATTATTAATTTAATGTAATGAATAATTTTTGTATATTTTTTGGGTTGTGAAACGAGTCGTCTTGAGTTTCCATTTTGTCTCATGGGGAAGTTCGCTTTGATGTACGAGTTGCTTTGGATTACGAGCACATTTCAGGACCGAATTATGCTCGCAATCCAACGTTTCACTGTACTAGTAATCAATGCTCGATTGGTTTTAAACATAAATCGATTCTTATACCGTTCAATAAAGGGGGCGATTCTATCAATCAATGATCGATTCTATGTATCGATTAGCGATTGTGTTGTGTGGGGAGCGATGGGTGTAGTGGTCAGCGCTGCGTCGCACTACGAACCTGGCGACCCGGGTTCGATTCCCGCTCACGGCCAACACCGTCAGTGGCGATTATCGGAAACCGGTCCTGGGCCTCCCCTAGGTCGACTGAGCCTCAACTGAGTACCTGTGCGGTGTGTAGTAGTGAACATCGCTAGCACTGGGGAGACAAAGGCGGCCGGGCGTGGTGCTGGCCACCCACCCCCTCGTGTGCCACAGTGCCGGTAGCCTTCACAGTGCTGCTGCTGCTACTCCGCTAACAGCACTTGCCCCTGCAGTCTGATCCTGACCCTGACGACGGCTGCTGCTGCTGCTGTAGCTGCTGTATGTTTGAAGTGTGTGTCTCTCTGTCTCTCTGCCAGGTGCCCCTCAGAGCACGACGAGATGCAGGAGGAGGTGGAGGAGGCAGAGCAGGAGATGAGGGGGGCTGGAGGTGGCGACCCTCAGAGAGGAAGGGGAGGAGGTAGTGAAGATGCCTGGGCCAGGATGTGGGCGGGTTGGGGAGGGTGGCGTGGGCTTGCCGGGGAGGGGGCCTTGTGCTCCTATGATGGTGATGGCGGCGGTAACTATAGCGGTGGTGGCTACGGTGGTGGCGGCGGAGGTGGCGGCGGTAACTATGGTGGTGGTGGTGGGGCGGCTATGGTAGTGACTATGGTGGTGGTGGCGGTGGTGGTGGTGGTAGTGGCTATGATGATGATGGTGATCCCACGATCGATGACGTGCTACAGAGACTCCAGCAGGTGCAGTGGGGAGATGTAGGAGGAGGTGACGGATCTGGTGGAGTTGAAGGAGGTGGAGATGGAGGAGGAGGTGACGGATCTGGTGAGCTGAAGGAGGAGGAGGAGGTGGAGGAGGTGACGGATCTGGTGGAGCTGAAGGAGGTGGAGATGGAGGAGGAGTTGACGGATCTGGTGGAGCTGAAGGAGGAGGAGGTGGACATGATTGGGCCAGGATGTGGGCTGGTTTGGGAGGGTGGAGTGGGCCTGGCAAGGAGGGCGTCTGGTGGCGCTATGATGGCGATGACGGTGGTGCCACGATCGATGAGGTCCTATGGAGACCCCAGCAGGTGCAGAGGGGAGACGTCGGAGGAGGTGACGCATCTGGAGGAGCTGAAGGAGAAGTGAAGGAGAAAGTGAAGGAGAACGTGAAGGAGGTGAAGGAGGAGGACAAGAAGGAGCTCCAACGCAGCAGGTGGTGAGTGTGGTGGTGAGTGTGGTGGTCAGTGTGGTGGAGGGTGGTGAGTGTGAGTGTGGTGGTCAGTGTGGTGGTGAGTGGTGGTGAGTGTGGTGGTGATTTGGTGGCTGACTAGGGGAGGCTGACCCACCGCTGGCCCGGTGGGTCCCTGACCACCGGCCCGTCCTGACCTGTTCTTACAAGGACATCAGGCCGAGGGAACCCAGGGTCCTAGCCCCACGACCACGGGCACCGCACTGAGCCCCGGCCCTCAGAAGGATGTCGGCGGCTTGGGGTCCAGGTCTTCTTCTTCTTGGTTCTTTCGGTAAAGTCACGTAGAAGGGAAATAATAAAATAATAAAAATAAAACATAATAAATAATTCTCACGACGTTTCGGCCACAACGCAAGCAGCCGTCCTCAGGTGAAGACAGACCTGGTCTTCACCTGAGGACGGCTGCTTGCGTTGTGGCCGAATCGTGGTCTTCACCTGAGGACGGCTGCTTGCGTTGTGGCCGAAACGTCGTGAGAATTATTTTATTATGTTTTATTTTTATTATCTTGTTATTTCCCTTCTACGTGATGACTCTACCGAAAGAACCAAGAAGATGAATCCCTGCAGTCACGAAAACTTTACATCGAAAGGTCTTCTTCTTCTCCAGGCGGCTTCTGGCTTCGGCTTGAGACGGACTGCCTCGCGCTCTCAGGGACCCGCCTTATATACTCTCCCTCCCTGAGGGGCGGGGCTCTGGGGGATCGTAGCAGCCCCCAGCCCCCTCCCCTCAGAGGGGTTCCAACCGCCGTTGGCCCGACCGGTTCGGACCGGTTCCTACCCCTCCCCCCCTGGTTGTGACGCGTGTGTCCATCATGGCCGCCACGCACGTGCTGTGTGACGGCCTTCGAAGCCAGCTAGAGATTTCCTCAGAATCTCATTAGCAAACCCCACCCCCCCCCCATCTTCTCTTTTGTTTTTGGGTTTTTTTTTAATGACCTTTTACGGCTTATCTCCTTGCGCCTGGTGTGGCTTGTGGAAGCAGCTGTTGAGGGGTGAGGGTGGTTGTGGCGTGTTCGTTTGTGCCTCATGCTGCACCCCGATTGATTATTAAGAAAACAAATTTTGGCAGAATTATTCTTAATCTCAATTTTGGAAAAAGGCCGATATATATGTAATGCGGGCGCGGGCGACCTCCCGGATGTGACGTCACGGAGAGGTGGAGTTAGGTGACGTGGGGCAAGGTTAAGGTTCTTAAGAGATGAGACCGGAAGAGGAGGGGAGAGAGAGTGAGACTGGACCAGAGTAAGGCCACGTTGGGCGAAGCCAAGAAGGGTGGCACGGCGGCCAGCGGTGGCCAGCTAAGGGAGCAGCCAGCGGAGCTGCGAGAGAAGACAGCAGTGGGGCTGTGGAGAGAAGGCGGTCGAGGAGCTGCAGTGAACACAGCCGGCGAGGCTGTGTGCAGAGAGAGAGGCTACGAGAGCGACGAGAAGAGAGAGAGGCTAAGGGAGCGACGAGAAGAGAGAGAGAGGCTACGAGAGCGACGGGAGGAGAAACTGCAGAGAGAGCAGCCAGTGGGGCTGCGTGAGGGTAACAGCCAGCAAGGCAACGAGAACAACGGGAAACCAACAGAGGAGCTGTTGGCGTGACGGGGTTAACAGCAGTATCGGTATCGGTATAGAAGCCTTATAGAAGGACAGCCGTGTGGGTTACGAGAAAGAACCGAATAAAGGACACCAAGCCAGACTTCGTGGTCGAGTCCTTTATTACATATACAACTTGGTGGTGAGCGTGGTGGTGAGTGTGGTGAGTGGTGGTGAGTGTGGTGAGTGTGGTGGTGAGTGTGGTGAGTGGTGAGTGTGGTGGTGAGTGTGGTGGTGAGTGTGGTGAGTGGTGAGCGTGGTGGTGAGTGAGCGCGGTGGTGAGCGCGGTGGTGAGTGAGTGGTGAGCGTGGTGGTGAGTGTACACTGAGTGTGTGTTCATGTTGAACGCGAACTGGCAGATGTTGATTTTCTCCCTGTCCCCTCTCTCCCCCACTCTCTCCCAGCTGACTCACTGCCCAGTGAGTCAACCCGTGACCAATCTCCCCCCCCGGGGGACTCACTCCCTGGCGATGTTCCACCAGGCGCCTGTCAGTCACCCCCAGCTGGTGGCCTTCCCGCAGCCTGGTCAACAGCTGAGTCACCCCGGGGTGATGAACCCCAGATCAAGTACGGCTGGGTGAGCCACCCCCCCCCAGCTGATCTACCAACAGCTGGGTCAACCTCCCCAACTGACTCACCCCTCCCAGGTGATATACCCACCACTGACTCACCCCTCCCAGGTGATTTACCCACAACTGACTCACCCCTCCCAGGTGATTTACCCACAACTGACTCACCCCCCCAGGTGACCCACCCCCCCCAAGTGACCCACCCCCCCCAGGTGCATCAACCCCCCCAGGTGATTTACCCACAACTGACTCACCCCCCCCAGGTGACCCACCCCCCCCCAGGTGCATCAACCCCCCCAGGTGATTTACCCATATTGGGTGGTGAGGGATCGTTAGGGGGTTACTGCCATGCCCAGGAAGCGACGCTAACCGCAAAATATGAAGATGTAACAGATACAGCCTGGGGTGTCAAAACACCTGGAGTGTTGTGTGTTTTGTGATGTTTAAAAAGTTTTATTGAATACAAAAATGTAACAGATACAGCGTGGATTTATGTTGTATGTTTTGTGAGTTGAAAAGCTTTATTGAATACGGAATGTAACAGATACAGCGTGGATTTATGTTGTATGTTTTGTGATGTTCAAAAAGTTTTATTGAATACAAAATTTAACATATACAGCCTGGATTGACGTATATTTTGTGATGTAAAAAGTTGTATTAAATATGTAAATGTACAAATACACCTGGGTCTGCCCCGTGACCTCCTGCCAGCGGGCATTCGACACTTCACTTCCCTCATGGTGCACATAGCCTGGCACAAGCGTCGTGGTGACGTCACCGCCACTTAGTGGCGAATGGCGGTTGTTGTTGTTGTGTTTCTGTGTCTGTGTGTGCGTAAGTCCATGTGTTGTTGTGAGTCTGTGTGTGTGTGATCTATGTGTGTCAGTCGATGTGCGTACAGCAATATGTGTGTGTGAGTCTATGTGTGTGTGTGAGTCTATGTGTGTCAGTCGATGTGCGTACAGCAATGTGTGTGTGTGAGATCTATGTGTGTTGGTTAGTGGTCAGCAGCGGCTGTGTTAATGAGACCATTCAGCCTATTAAACAACGAAGGGAGCGAGACATTTAGCTTGTGAATGTAAGATATTTAACGAGGTAATGGAACTCAGTAGAGAGTCGGAAAAAAACCGCGAACATCGGCTTGTTATTCCAGTGAGCGGGAATCGAACTCGGGCTGTGCCGTGTTCGGCAGCTAACCGCCATCGCGCGGATCCCTCCATGTCTTCTGACAATCCTCTGTATCGCTTGCGCCAAGCCGATGTCTCTGGCCATCTGTATCACTCTTTGTCTGAACTGGTCCCCGGCCCTCACTCCCACCCCTTCTCCCCTCCCCCCCCACCTCCCCCCTCCATGTCCACCCCTCTGTCTCACTCCTCCCCTCCTCCCCACCCCCCCCTGCATGTCCACCCCTCGTCTCACTCCCTCTCGCTCTCTACCCCTCCCGGCCTCCCCGCCGCCTCTATCCGCCCTCCACCTGTCCACTCCATTTGCCTGACCGCTGGTCCGACGTCTCTCATCCTGGCGCCCCCTCTCTCTCCCGCTGTCTCGCCCCCTGACCTCCACCCCTGCCACCGGCACCAATGGCCCTGTCCGCAGCTTCTCTTTCCCTCGCTACTCGCCGGGCCAACGCTCTCTCTCCCTCTGCCTGGCCGGGTCTCTCTCGCCCCCCCGCCTCTCCCCCTCTCCCCTCATTCGACCTCCGTCACCCCCTGGTCCTCTCCTTCCTCCCCCTCCCTCCGTCTCCCCTCTCCTCTCTCCATCGTGGTACTCCGACTCCTCCTGAAGCCTCTCGCAGCGTCTTGTCCGGGGGGGGGGGTAGAGACGCAGTGCGCATGCCTCCTGTAATGTGCACCACCACCATCACCGTCAACACAAATGTAATGGGTTCCGGAGACACTTGTAGAGGTAACTTCTTATTACAATACAACACTCCAACAGTCCTGGTACTCTGTTACAGCCGAGGTACACAGCCTAGTACACAGCCTAGGAACACAGCCTACTCTGGCTACACTCTGGGGTCCTCCGGCTACAATTACCCTAGGGTCGGCTACCTGACCCGACCCAGCCAAGGTGCGGATCTAGACTTTGGCTTCCTCGAACTCCGTCCTTACACGGACGTAGAGCCGGGAGTGCCCATAGTCCCACCACTGGCCCGCACAGCGTTGCACACAACGCTCGTGACTGAGGAGCGGCGCTTGTTTCAGTCGTGAACGGGGTAAACAAGCAAGACGTCGGTATCCCAAGCAAGACGTCGTATCCAAGTCAAGAGTCGTATCCAAGCAAGAACGTCGTATCTCCAATAAAGAGTCGTTCCAAGACTGTCGTATCCAAGCAAGATTCGTATCCAAGCAGATGTCTTATCCCAAGCAAGATGTCGTATCCCCAAGCAAGATGTCGTATCCCAAGATAAGGTGTCGTATCCCAAGCAACGATGTCGTATCCATAGGTTTGTCGTTATTCCCAAGCATATTATGTCGTATCCCCAAGCAAGGTGTCGTATCCCAAGCAAGATGTCGTATCCCAAGCAAGGGCGTCGGTATCCAAGCAAGGCGTCGTATTCCAAGCAAGGCGTCGTATTGCGGCTCTTCCAAGCAAGGGGTCGTCGTATCCAAGCAACGGCGTCGTATCTCCAAGCAAGGCGTCGGTATCCCAAGCAAGGCGTCGTATCCCAAGCAAGGCGTCGTATCTCAAGCAAGGCGTCGTATCTCAAGCAAGACGTTCGTATCCCAAGCAAGATGTCGTATCCCAAGCAAGGACGTCGTATCTCAAGGCAGACGTCGGTATCCCAAGCAAGACGTCGTATCCCAAGGCAAGACGTCGTATCCAAGCAAAGCGTATCCCAAGTAAGATGTCGTATCCAAGAGGGTATCCCAAGAACAAGCAAGACGCCGCGTATCTCAAGCAAGACGTTGTATCCCAAGCAAGACGTCGTATCTCAAGCAAGACGTCGTACCCAAGACATTTTTTTTCTCGTCAAAACACGACGCGTACCAAATTCGACGTATTCCAAAGTGGTCGTCTATACCGAGGTTTGACTTTATAGTCACCGGAGTCTCACCTGCGAGTGGCACCACCTGACGCTCTGGCTCCCCACGTGGCTTGGAGCCTCGAAAGCTCCGTGACTCCTGTGTGGTGATACAAAGACAAAGATCCCCCGTGTAGCCTTCACAGACTGCTGGGGCAAGTGCTGTTAGCGAGAAGCACCTATGAAGGCCGGCACGGTCACGAGGGGGTGGTGGCCAGCACCACGCCCGACTGCCTTTGTCTCCCCAGTGCTACTCATTTGAGACTGAGTCGACCTAGGGAGGCCTAGGACCGGTTCAGATAATCGTCACTGGTGTTGGCCGTGAGCGGGAATCGAAGCCGGGTCGCGAGGTTCATAGCGCAGCACGCTAACCACTACACGACCACTCCACACACTACACAGACACATACATACACACAGACACACACAGACACACACAGACACACAGCGTAGCGCTAACCACTACACAGACACATATACACACACACATCTACACAGACACATACATACACACAGACACACACAGACACACAGCGTAGCGCTAACCACTACACAGACATATACAGACACACATCTACACAGACACATACATACACACAGACACACACAGACACACACACGTTACATACACACACGTTACATACACACATACACACGTTACATACACACACTCACATACATACACACACACACACGTTACATACACACACGTTACACACACTCACATTACATACACACACACACGTTACATACACACATACACACGTTACACACACACACGTTACATACACACACACACACACGTTACATACACACATACACACACGTTACAGACACACGTTACATACACACATACACACGTTACATACACACACACATACACACACACGTTACACACACACACACACGTTACATACACACACGACAACACACACGTTACACACACACACGTTACATACACACACGACATACACACACGTTACATACACACACTACACACACACTACATACACACTGTACACGCCCAGCCCCGTGTCCCGAGGTGACCCTCTCTCTCTAACAGACGCGCAAAGTCGTTAAGCGATTTCTTAATTGGAAATAAAAAACTGTACAACAACATTTGCACACTTTGACCGACTTCAACGTCAAACTTTGCTGAAGTAATAACAGCATCAATACAGTGACTCCTACACTTACAAACGAGTCGATTTATTCTTAAATACACTAAATTAAACATTACTACAATATTCTTAGGTTTTTTCGGTAAAGTCACGTAGGTAAAAAATATGAAAATTAATAAAAGTAAAATAAAACATTTATTTTATTTGACTTTTTATTTGACTTTCATTAATTTAATTTTTTTTACCTACGTGACTTTACCGAAAAAAACCTAAGAATATGAATCCTTGCAGTCACGAAAGCTTCAAATCTAGAATTACTACAATACATGATATTGTGATATTATATTGTGATATTATACCGTTATATTACATTGATATACACATTGTTATATTACATCGGTATTTTATATTGAGAAATCGTTACATTAAATTGTATTTTATATTGATATATTACATTGTTAAAGTGTACGGTATATTATGTTATAATGGATATTAGATTGGTGTATTAAATTGTATATCATGTCGGTATATTATGATGGACGATGTAATGCTATTTTATATTGCTGTATTCTACGACAGGGTGTCCAAACCTTTTGCAAAGAGTGGAGGTCGTGCGGCTTGGTGAACAGGCGTCTGCCACGTGGGTGCGAGCTCCTGAGTTGAAATCAGAAGCGGTCGCTGTAGGTGTCCCTTGGTGATTGAATCATTTAAGTTGACATGGTCGAACAGCTGTGGTGGGCAAGGTGGGTGTGTCTGTGTGTCTGTGTGTGTGTGTCTGTGTGTGTCTGTGTGTGTGTCTGTGTGTGGTACAGTAGGGGGCACAGGTGGTGCATCAGCCAGTCATCTCGGTCAGTCTCGCGTCAGTCGGACCCGTGGCACCTGGGTCTGCCCCGTGACCTCCTGCCAGCGGGCGTTCGACACTTCACGTGGCCTCAAGGTGCACTTGGCCTGGCACAAGCATCGTGGTGACGTCACCGCCACTTAGTGGCGAATGGCGGTTGTTGTTTGTTGTTGTCTGTGTGTGTCTGTGTGTGTCGTGTCTGTGTGTCCCCTGTAGTGTAGCGGTTAGCGCGCTGCGCTATGAACCTGGCGACCCGGGTTCGATTCCCGCTCACGGCTAACACCAGTGACGATAATCTGAACCGATCCTGGCCTCCCTAGGTCGACTCAGCCTTAAATGAGTACCTGGTGCGGTGTGTAAACATCGCCACTAGGGAGACAAAGGCGGTCGGGCGTGGTGCTGGCCACCCACCCCCTCGTGTGCCGTTCCGGCCTTCATAGTGCTCGCTAACAGCACTTGCCCCTACAGTCTGTTAAGGCTATATGGGGGATCTTTATCTTTGCCCTGCACGGCTGTGAGTAGCAGCTCGTTCAGGCAGAGATAGAATAGCGCCACCCGTAGAGCTGGGAAGGTATAGTGTTTACATTTCGATGTAAAGCCTGTATAAAGGTGTCAGTTTTAGTAAGTTGAAAGGGTAAGAACCTATCACTTATTTCTGGTAAAGGAGATGTCTTATGATGCTTAAGCTCCAAACTGATACCTTTTACAAGGCATCATGTATTGTGGTCACTGGTCCAACACCATGTGAGACTAGGCTCTAAGGAAGCTGTCTCGGGTGTGGACCAATCAACTTCAAGGACAGTGCATATATTATCAGAGTTTTTTTTTGCATTTTAACGCTTGTGTTGTGTATTATGCAAACACGATGCCTTGTAAAAGGTGTCAGTTTTTGTACCAGTTGAAAGGGAAAACCTATCACTATATTTTGCCACTGGTAAAGGAGGTCCATAGAACAACTAAAACTTAAGTTTGCCAAGTGTGGCTGTCGAGTGGCGATCGTGGGTATCTCATACGCACGGCTCGTCGTCACCTTGACCTGCAAACTCTTCTGGGACTTCCACATTGACAGGCCGCTGTCGAGCACAACGTTGTTTGTTTGCAACCTGCACACTTTGTCTCTCTGGCTAATGTGATTTCTAATTCTAGATTTGAAGCTTTCGTGACTGCAAGGATTCATATTCTTAGGTTTTTTGCGGTAAAGTCACGTAGGTAAAAAATTAAAATAAAAGTAAAATAAAAACACAAGCTTCCGTCTTCAGGTGGAACAGTCACAGCACGACAGCAATCGTGCTGTGACGGTTTCCTGAAGACGGAAGCTTGTGTTGCCTCCGAAAGGTCGTGATTTTTATTTTACTTTTATTAATTTAAATTTTTTACCTACACGGTGACTATACCGTAAAAACCTAAGAATGTGATTTCTAACCTTCCCCGCATGTTGTACGACTACGTCGTGTGCCACTACTCAAGTCTGTCAATGACAGGAAGAGCCACCGGCAGTCATGGCGACGGTGATTCTCCCAGAGGCAGACGGCAGCAGCAGCGGTGAACGTCGGTGACTGCACTTCGACGACGATGATGAGTCCTAATGTGGACAAAGCCGCTCGACAGCTTGATCCTCCTTCTTGGTTCTTTCGGTAAAGTCATCACGTAGAAGGGAAGTAATAAAATAATAAAAATAAAACATAATAATTCTCACGACGTTTCGGCCACAACGCAAGCAGCCGTCTTCAGGTGGAGACCAGGTCTGTCGAGAAGACAGCGTCTGAATGCCTCGACAGACCTGTTCTCCACCTGAGGATGGCTGCTTGCGTTGTGGCCGAAACGTCGTGAGAATTATTGTTTTATTTTTATTATTTTATTATTTCCCTTCTACGTGACGACTTTACCGAAAGAACCAAGAAGATGAATCCCTGCAGTCACGAAAGAAGCTTTACATCGAAGTTTGATCCTCGTTCCACTCCTGCCTGTCGGTCGGTCACACATGTTCTCAATTTGTTGATGGTGAACCAAGACAAATTGACCGCAGTGCGGTTTTTCTGAACTGCATAAGGCCGAGAGCTTCACGTTTTGTTTCCGCGCAGTGCGGCCATCGAGACTCCACGCAGAGCCGCCCCGAGCGAGCGATCCAGCCGGTCGCGACGTGGCCCTTCATCTGCTTTAGTGGCCGACGCGTGGTGGTCAGAGTGGACAACGTCGCGACGCAATTCGGAGTCGGCAATACTGGAGGCACTTCTTTATTTAGTGAGCACCATCACAACAACAACAACGACAACAACAACGACAACAAACAACCCTACGTGGGCGGACGCACTTTCATCGTCGTTGCCATCACGAGGAGCGTCTGATTGCCGGCGGCACTAAGTAAGGGCAGTCGCCAGAGGTCGCAAACGGGGTTTGATTCCTTACCCCCCGTACCCGTACCCGGCCGCACCAGGGTCGCAAACGGTATCCGTACCCGTACCGGCCGTACCCGGGTAGGGTACGGGTATCGGGTACCCGATTGCGACCTCTGGGATGAAGCCATGTTGCAGGCGCGGGTGGGTTGATTCTAGGAACTTGAATTGTGAGAAGAGACAAGACGTTGGGAAATGAGTGACAAGCGGTGACTCACCAGTGACTCACGGCCTACCAGTACCCGGCCGCACCAGGGTCGTACACGGCTACCCGTACCCGGCCGGGTAGCCGGGTATCGGGTACACGGTTGTGACCTCTGCTACACCGTGGCCCGCTGACGTGATGACTCTCGAACAGCGCAGTTACCCTTCTCCACCAGCAGCCGGCGCTATGCCCCTACAATAACATCAACAACAACATCAAACAACAATAACATCAACAACAACATCAGCAACACGACTACCACTGCTACTACTGCTGCTGCTGCTACTGCTACTACTACGGTGGCGGTGGCCGTGCACACGCGGCACGGAGAGCGTGAGGCCTCGTCAGCGGCGTGGGCCGACAGTGGCACCTGCAGAGGCCGCGGGAGAGACACGTCACCAGGGCATGTCCCCATCACACTCCTACACCATCTCTTACTCCTCCTACACCTCCTCCAACTCCACCTCCTCCAACTCCGTGTGCTGCTCCATCATCCACACGTCGCCACCTTCACCATCACCATCGCCACCATCACCATCGCCACCTTCACCATCACCATCGCCACCTACCATCATCGTCGTCGTCACGGCGACCCCGGCCAGCACCCCGCTCTCGATGTCACTGGAGGGAGCGGAGCAAGTAGGCGACGGGTGATGCGATGTACTCGGGCTCAACGATTTGGGGGAAATATCGAAGTGCGATTTTTCTGACAGATATTGCGATTTGATTTGCGATTACGCTGAGGGAGGGTGGCGATTGTGCACAGACTGCCCTACATGACATCATAACAACAGTCTGGACCACTGGACGGGTTCTGCAGGATTGGAAGGATGCCCTGGTGGTCCCCTCTTTAAGAAGGGGGACCGCACAGACTGTAAGAACTACAGGGGCATCTCACTCCTCAGTGTGCCGGGAAAGGTCTTGGCAAGGATTATTCAACATCGCCTTGCCAGGCACGCTGAGGAGAGGCTTGCGGAGCCCCAATGCGGTTTCAGGAAAGGGCGGTCCTGC